>OENT01001725.1:0-35888 GCA_900239685.1 Rotaria macrura | reverse complement strand
GAAAACGTGATTTAAAAATACTTTTGTAAATGGTGGGAGGAAGCTGGCGGAAACACCCTACTATAGTCTGCTTGAATTTTCATCGAATGATTTCTAATTTCGCCTTAAGATATAAATCCCTTCCGGAGATATAGGACTTGAACTTTTGCTGAATGTTATACAATTTTTACGGAATACGAAGGATTATAGCTCCTAGACGGAGTCATATTTTAAGACGAAATTTGAAATCTATCAAAGAAAATCCATTTAGATTACTATTTAATTTCTAAAAGTGTAACACTAACGGCATTAGAAGAGAAATCCATGGTGAGCACATGGTAACAGCTTTCTCTTTGGCAAACTCTAATCGGAATCCTTTTTCGACAGAAACTGGTTATTTCGCATGAACATGATTCTCCAAACATTTCACTTGGATATCACGTTTCTACGCTGAAATCTAGAATCCTGAAAATCCTAGTCGCGTTAGTACCAGAGCACTTATATTCGAACCCTGCCTACAGCAGTTAATCATTTTCAATCCTCCTTAGCATCCTCTTCTGCATTTCGGTAGCCCACATCTATGTTACGAAAATGACATTCGTTCGGTCAACATTAGCCGAAATGCTCGGAATGCATTACTGTCTATTATTTGGACTTTCATAGAATTCCGATAGTTGTGGCATTGAAAAGTCTCCGAGCATAGTAAATTTTCCTTCATATCCTGTGGTCATTTCTTAGGTCTCGGAAAGCTCTATCTTCTTTGAAAGTACTATTTCCGGCACAGCACTTTTGTCTTGAACAAGGAGGAAACGGGGGATTTTCAGGATTGCCAATCCGAAAATAATCCCAAAATCCACCAGCAATATCCTCTTGTAAATAAGGAAATTTTGAACTGAAATATTTATCATATGTAGACCTCGTGTTTCTAAAAATATCCTAAAAGTTTCAATGTAAAAAATGTTTTCTTCTTAAGATAATCAACTTTCAAGAAAAGCGGATTTTCGGACCGTTCTGTGAAATATGAGTATTGCTTGCGATCCATGGGGTAAAGGCGAGACTCCAGTAGTCCAGCGTACTCCCTGTACTTCCAGGCCGTACGATAAATATGCTTCAACAAATTTTACATATTTCAAGCCCACTACCCACCTGTGTTACGATATATTAGTGGGAGTACAGCCAGCACAGGTTCATTTCGCAATAAAGCTAAAATACTTCATCGTACTCCAGAATTGGAAGTCAATGAAATAAAACGGAGTATTTTAGCTTTATTGTGAGATGGATTTGTGCTGGCTTTACTCCCACTAATATGCCGCAACACAGGTGGGTGGTAGGCTTGAAATATGTAAAAATTGTTGAAGCATATTTATCGTACGGCCTGGAAGTACAGGGAGTACGCTGAAGTACTGGAGTCTCGTCTTTTCCACCTTGTTGCGATCGCACTATTTTGAGGAGCAAACATCCGTTTACGCTGAAATTTTTAGAATACTCTTAGAACCACAAGACCTACATATGATAAAAATTTCAGCTTGAAATTCCTTCATTTTCAAGAGAACATTGCTGGTGGATTTTGGGATTTTCAAAATCCAAAACAAATCCCGAAATCCACCGTTTTCACCTTGGTCTTGAAGCTGTGAATAGCCTCGTGTTATGGGTGATGCTAATGTCACGGTTACAGAAGTCGTGGAAATGCTTGAAAAGATTGTCTGAAAAGCTCAGAATCCTTTATTCTTCTTGAGAGCAATACGAAATCCAATTTTAGAACATGTTTTGAAGTGATTTTTATTTATGGCGATTTTGTGTACAAACTGTCCCCGCCATTTGTTTTAGGTTACAATCAGATTCACTGTCAATAGTAAGTATTATATTTTCATATTGATTGATACTCCAAATCATTTATTCTTAGATATTGAAAGTGAAAGGCATTTTTCTGCACCCTAGTGAAGATTTCTTGCCTTTTCTACTGTAGTGGTGAGTTTTTGTACTCATTTTAACTTATACGAAGCTAAATTGATAGCATTTTAATCTGAAATACATTCTAACTAATAACTATACTAAGCAATATCAAAGACTATATGCTATATACTTTCGCACCTGAATGTCTCATCGAATGTGTTTCTAAACTTACAGTCTACTTCATATTCTGGAATCAAGGATCGAATAAGTAACTTACGTGTTGAGGTTACTGCAGATGGCTGTCTGAACTCTGCTTCCGTTCTATTAATCATGGGGTTTATTAATTTGTGAGTTGTCGTCTCTACCACTTTGATCATCGAGATGGATGAGCGTGATGCCTCTTCCTCAATGATGTCGATACCCTGAGGTTTCTCTAACAATAGTCGAAGTTCTTCCAATTGTTTCATCCATCCATTGAGCTCTTTCTCAGTGTAATCACGTGATGATTGACTTGATTTCAACTGTTCAGTCACGGTAAACAGTGAATCTGACAGTCGATGTTTGGTACGATCAATATATGTTTGCAGATCTTCTCGAGCCTGCCTTGCCGTATCTTTAATTTTCTGAATGGATGTTTTTTCCCATTTTTCTATTGGGGACAGAAGATGAATGACACTGCCCTGCTGACCAAGAGTTTCTCGCAACTGATCATGCTGGTGAACGATTTTATCCATTTGTTTGTCAAGTTCTTGTCGATGTTCCGTAAAATGAGTAAGACAAAAGCGTTTGTCACATCCAGTACATGTAGCTACTCCATTGTGACAAGCTACGCACGGTTTTTGTTGTCTACTTGATTCCATTGCGTAATTTAGAAAATGATTTGTACCTTTCTTCCTTGTAGAAATCTGCTACTTGCTGTGCCGTTTAAGTAATCAATACAAAAAACACTAACAATGGAGCGCGTTGTCAAAAGCTATGAATTGAAAAAAATATTTTTCATGATATTCATCGGCAAGTAAAAGACTGGTGAATTCAATGTTGACTTATGTATGAAAGAAAAACGAAACACGTGGTAGGGAAGACAGGAAAAAATAGTAAGAGAAATTTTGCATCGTGTTCGCTAGATGTCTACCCGTAACTCATAAATGAATTCATTCTTTCGTGAAACACTGATTTAGTAGTGTTGAACCTATATCTATGCAAATGAAACTAATAGAACATACAATTAGACGCGTAAAATACGGAGCTCTTTTCACCTTGTAGGAGTGAGAAATGCGAATGCATTTGATGCTTTTTTAAAATTTTTCTCTTCCTATTTTTGAGAAATTTTCGTTGAGTGAAGTGTCGTCAACGATGTTGATTTCATCGGACTGTTTATTTGTAGAATGACGTGTCGTATAAAATAAATGCAGTTTTATACGAAATATCATTTTACAAATAAATAGTCTGATGAAATCAACGTTGTTGACGACACGTCAGGCAATAAAAGTTTCTCAAAAATAGGAAGAAAAAAACTTTTAAACAAATATCAAATTAGCAATGACCTTCCCTACAAGTCAAGAATTCGAATGCATCTTAAAAGAGTTAAAAATTCCAAATAACTTGAATAAGGTACAAAGATCTAGTGCAATCTTCATTATACTTTGCATTCCTCCAAGTATTCACCAAAGAATATAGTAGCACATTAGCATCCATTCTAACCAATAATTTGACCATTCTTGCAAAAACCAATCGTTCTTTTCATTTTCAAAAGAAACATGTCCTAGAGCTGGAGTAGTATTTCCAAGAAGGTTACATACGAGCGACGATGTTGTTACATTATGGTTCAAGAATAAAACTAGAAAGAAGAAATATGAATATCTAGTTCGAAAATAAGGTTCTGAGGATTTTTTTAATGATAAGCGGTTGTAAATCAGCCGGGACGAATATTCCTACAATTTCAATCTGCAATCTCACTAAAATAAAGATTTTATTTTCGACTTTTTACACAGCTAGAGACGCTACTTGAATCTTTGTGAGAAAATAAACATCTTATTGATGTAACATTGCAGTTCATCCTACGAATCATCAACTGTCAATTGAGTAATACGAACCATAGTTTGCTTTATTAACTGTAGTATAAATCTCTGAAATAATCCTCAGCAGAATGTATGAAAACAGACCATGAATGTTCCAAAATAAAACAAAATACATGTATTGGTGCCCTGTGCGTATAAAGATAAAAAGCCATTAAAAATTAGCTTATCACAGTAATGTCTCACGCATGTTTTTAGTTATGATGATGAGAATGATCGACCACGTATTGATGTAGACATGAGATGATGGCTAACACTAGTGTTGTCCAATAGCTTTACGTTTCATTTTTACAGTCAAGTCAAGAAACAAAACAAAACAAAGAGGTCTGATGACATAAACTTCACGCAAATGAAACATTCCTCTTTTATGAAAAAAAAATACCAACGTTCATAGATAATAAGAAGAACCGGTTGAACAATTATTATTCTTATATCGAATGTATACTTCTAGACAGCCCATACTCATCATTGCTAATTAGTGCACAGATAGAATAAGTGTAGGAAGAAAGTTCGTCTTTATGGCGGGTCATACTGAGCTCTGGCACACAGATTGTAGAGGAACCAGCACCTATTGTTAAACAGTTGTCATTGATTTGTATGTAACCGGTTGAAACCTCTATGTTACTGATCCGATGACATCAGTTCTTCACAGAGACTATTCGCAAATAAGCTTCATTAGAAAGCTACTATCACTTGTGAACGTATGCCGTGATTTGAATAATTCGATTTCTACTAGTTTAGATATTGATAAAAAGAGCCGTTTTGAAACATTGACAGAAACGATTTCAGGTAAAGTGTTTTTTCTATAGAAATCAAGAATGGTGGTTATCCATTCTGTTTTATTGTAGATGTATGAGAATCGTTGCTGTTGTAGTAAGCATACAAGTATTATTTATTTCAGCGATTTTTTAAACCATATTCTATCAAGCATGCTGTTCGCAAGAAGTAAACTGTATCTAGACATACATCATTTTAGATTTTGTAGATTTTCGTCCATATCTATCTCATACATGAAAGAAGACAAATTATCCGAAAATATCTTCTCTTTCCTTGCTTTGTATACTACTATGAGCATCTTTGCTAAACTCCTGATGACGCTACAAGTAGCGCTCATCCTTCAGATTCGCTAACCCTTTTCTGAAAGAATATGGTCTTTCATTGGGAATTAAGTAAAAATAATTTTCTTCGGAAAAGCCACCACTAAATGATTATTGAGATCAATTATCATTCAGAGGTTGAGCTTCACACTTGCTTTGAAAAGACTGTATATATCTTAGACGGAATTAAATCGTATACGGCGATACATTTGTTACGTTTCTAAGTTGTCATTGATTATTTCTATCAATGATCATGTTATTTCATATTTTCCGTGCAAGTATCGCATTGACGTGTTATAAGATTAGAACTAATCATCACTTATTAGTATATATAGTACGAAATAGACAAGATATTCAAGACATCACTAGACTCATCAGATATATGACTCTAAAGAAGAAGAGAACAAACCTTCTGTTGCGAAGGAGGAAGATGAATCCTGGAACGTCCCTGAGAATAAACTACTATTCAAAATCTGATGTCAGTTGCTCGCCTGTGTTCAATCTGATACCCTTGGAACTTGTCGTTCTCGAAATTTTTAGGTCTTCATGAAATTTTATCGCATTCTCATGTATTTTCTCACATTCAGATCTTGAACTCTTACAGAGACGTCTCATACGGTGTAGCAGTGTATGATCGAAAAATAAAGTCCAATAGACTTGAACACTGCATATCGGTTACTAAATAACATGACCCACAGTTATGTTAACCAATTTCATTATTAAACTGACTCATTCTCATAAATTTGAGCTGCTGTACCCATTATCCGACCTCGATTACCTTTGGTCAAATTTTTTCTATGAGAGGGTGCTGCATTTTTATTGGTTTAGCGCATACTGAAATCAGATTGGTTTGCAAACAAACTTTTAAGATATTTAAAGAGCGTATAACCCTTTCTTTCAGAAAAGTGAATAGTCTTCCCAAAATGTGGGATTTCACACGAAGTATTTTGAGCTAGGTAGTAACGGTGGCAGTCTAATGTTCATTCTCAAGATCTATTTTTTCCCTTTATTGTGAACATAGATCAACATATCTGGTAGATCATAGTAATAATTTTTATTAATCTTCGTATGCAATGATCTTATTATTCAACTCTTTGAAATTTACACACTCTTCGACTATCGAACTAATCGTGAACTATTGAAAAGTTGAAAGTATAAATTGCTTTCGAAATACATGTGATCGCTCGGAAACATCTTCCTAGAATATTTTTCTCCATGATTCTTCCTTTGTTCATTACGAAATTCGAATCTGTGAAAATTAAACAACAGATACATTGAATTGTATAAATCTAATAATTTGTTTACTGTTCTGATTGATTACATCATGATTTGATCATGCTAGCATTTTTTATTGCTATGATTGATTAACATAGACAACTGAACTACCGACATGCCCTTGTATTCCCGGCCTGCTTTACAAGTCTGAATAAAGACATAAAATGACCCGTGGGTCAAACCATGCAGTCAAAAATTACCGGATTAAATCTGATTTCATTACCTACTAGCCTGATTGTGTGTCGATAATTTATTCATTCGGCAAGGCAACTAATGTTCCGTATATTTCGAACTTGTCAAGTTCTTAAATTTTACAACTGTAAGATCTTTCAAAACTGTTAGTTTATTTGATCAACATAAATAAAAAATCCAATAATATAGCAATGGGATTAAAGACTTGATGATTCACTGCTATAAACAATATCCTATTACTTAGTTTTTTGCATGTTTTAATTAATGATATATGTGTTCTGTAGAATATAACAATGATACTGATGAAGAGACAAATGGTGAAACATTGATATCTGATGATTTTTAAATAAAGTACAATAGATGAATTCAATGCATCATAGCCGCTATCAGTTGCGATTGTCCGATTGAAATTGTTGAGTATAAGAGCCAGTTCACATAAACCATGAGCGATTTTTCTCATTCAAAGATTGAAAGTTTTTGACTCCATCCGGAAATCTGGCGAAAGTATTGAAAAATCTCGTGAAAAAAAACATTCGAAAAATCAATAAAACTATGCAGGAAGTTTTTCGACAAAGGTAAAAACGTTGGGTCTCTGCCTAGAAAAATTAGTTCTACAAGGTAGGATATACATATATAGTATATCATGTAAACCTACGATTATAATTGAGCAACCTTTGATGGTGATAAGTTGTGGCATACATGAAATGTTAGAAACCAAGAAGAAAGCGTTGCCTTTGAACTGAAAAATAACTTTGTTGTTTTTGTTTCCAATGAAATAAACCGCTAATAGTTATTATCTGCTTCTTTTAATTCAGTCACTCTTGAACTCTAGAAGACTGTTCCTCATTTATAAAAGACTACAGGTTATGTTGAAAATTATTATTGTATAGTACCGGATTAATCTTTGAAGTTTTTTTAGGAGAAACATGAATATAGAATCGCCTACAAGACTAAGAGATTTGACTTGGTCTAATGCCTGGTAAACATCAGACGAGGTTAACATCTATGATACACATTATGTTTCTGCTTATAAACATTGAATATTATTCATAGGTCAGATGTTGGCTAGTTTGCAAGTACAATTAATTACTCTAAATCGATTTCAATAAATACGTAACTATTCTTGAAATGTCCCGTATCTTTTCATTCATTATCGTTCACAATTTGAATTATAACTTTTTCGTCAATCGTATCATTTGTAACCTAGTTATTCTGGTACGATAACTTGAATAACTTTCTCTCTCATCTGTCAGGTCTCAGGAATCCAGTATCAAACGAGAAACACCCGTGTTCGATCTTCAAAGCTCGATAGTTATTCATCCATAGAAAATTAATTGATTAAGAAACTAATAAATTTAAATAGTCAGGACTTGGAAAAGATTTGATTTGTCTGCATCCTAATATTATCTCATTTCGTCACAAAATTCATTATAATTATTAACACGTTTGAATCAATCAGTATTTATTGCTTCGGAAAAACTTTTAAGCATTCAAAGCGTTTACTTTCTTCAAATAAAAGAACAAGTTAATTTTTACGTAGCCGCAAAACATCAAAGTCAAGTGTCAATTAATTGCTTTATCGAATTAGATCGAGTATGAAAATCTCCGGAGAATTTTTTCCCATGGAAAATGTCAATTTCATGATGCCATAATGAATTCAATTCGTTTTTTACTGACTTGTACTAAAAAGGGAATTACGAGTACAAAGTCAAACATAGAACGGGTCATCTCTATCGTGTATGCAAAAGCATCCATCAGACTCGTCGTAGACTAATGTGCTTAACAACTTCAGAAATATTAACTTGCAGAGACTCTTCTCTGTTCTATATATTACATGCAATGGCAATTACTATGAACGAATCTCTAGCATTGGCATGAAATAATGAATTTGCAGTGAAAAGTTTCTATTGAAAATTCTTTGTTCGATCTAAATCTATTCAACATTGTTATTATATGACTCCTATATGAAAATGACATGACGAAAGTATTTTAATTCTGAATATTTATGAGAACAATATATAGATCAATCTATGATTTTTGAGATTTAGACTTCTACATTGACAGCAGGTATCTTGTTACAGTAGATGTGTACAATGCAGTATTTCAAACATATATATATATTGTTTTCTCCTCTTCTCTATTTCTCAGATGATGAACGTAAAGGCATAGAAGTTGATTATTGTATTGAATATAATTTGATGACAATGAAAATTCTTTACTCATTAACTATACTTTTTCTATTGGAGAAAAAGAAACCATGCTGTCGGGAAAATATGTTTCGTTATACTTTAACTTGTTTTTAATAAAGAATTTGTTTAATAATTATGGATCGTCAATAACAACAATCAAGTGTTTATTTTCGTTTCATCTTTGTATTAACAAACATGTTGGATAGATTTAAATAATTAAAATAAATGTTTCGAATTCGAAATTTGTCTCATCGGATATCCAGCATGTCACCATCGCCAACTTCATATCAAGTTCACAGGTAGTAGAAGTTTAGACGTACATTTTTGAAGACAATAGTGAGTGTAAGTTTGTCGTTAAAGTTGTGGAGGCTCCCTACACCTTTGCATTACATATTATAATGACTAGATTTACACTGGTTCAGTATTCTAGCTTTTATGATATATGTGACTTACACATATTTAGTTTCGACAAGACTGCACTAATACGTTTTTGTCAATCATGTCCACTAGCGTATCATTATAATAAGATTGTAGAATAATGAGGCCGTAAAAATGATATATTAGCTTCGTAAACGATGCATCAAAATGTTCATTAACTCTTTTAGAATACTCAAAAGTTGAATATGTAATAACGTGTATCACAATACCAACTGAGTATTTACAAAAGTCATTTGCATTCTAGAGAAACTTAACAAGATTTTGATAGAGCTAATGAAGGTTGTTAGTTGAGTTCATCATTTTTCAATTCTTTTAACAACGATGTGATACAATTATAAGGAGTGAGAACATAAACTACAGTGATAACGAATGTCTTGCATAATATTTTTGTTTTGTAGAAAAATAATCAGGTTTTGTCATTTTCTAAATGCCCGTAGATTTAAGAGCAAAAAAAATAATAATATCGTACTTGTGTACCGTTTTTGCTATTTATTGAGCACGACACTATGAAAACAATGGACTTAAATGATTACTTATAGACAAATTCGTCTTTCCTATGTACTACAAAAATCTTTCTATAGATCTTAATGGTAAGTTGATATCGAGTCATAACTCATTCATCGGCAGTTTATATTAGAAGGAAAAATATTTCATGTATCTCTAGATATTTGCGCATTCTATTCTCTCGAAATCGATGATTCGTATCTTAATTAATCGAACTGAATAGGATCATCTCTTTTATTGAATGAATTCTATCCCATATTAGAGAGAACGAGTCTTTGTTCTCTAAGCGATGCATGATTGCTTTAAATTATATTGTATCTAACTAAGTGCATTGCATGTAATTGACTCTATTTAAGCATATGATAAGGAGTCACTCAGAATAATCCTTTATATCATGTCATAGATCTATCACCTATATTCCCGTAAAGATACATTTAACGAAGCATTATTTATTATTGAAAAAGTATTTTTGTATCATCAGTAACACTATTTATTCTCAATATTTTTATTAGTAAACATTATTTAAAAGAACAGTCGATACCGAATGTAGATTGTTCATTTATGTTAACTAAGTTTAAGAGTAGAATAAATTTGTCACGAAACAAGATATTGACTAAACGTGTGCTTAACTTCATGACATAATCATCCATTAAATAAGTTTTGAACTGTTGCATGATTCTATATATTCTATTTCTCTCTATCTACCTCTCTTACATTCTAGACGGTTAATTATGTTGAAAGAAAGTAAATCAAATTGAATGAATTACTCATAAAAATAGATTGTCGTCTAATCAGAATCGGATGAAATAATACAAATACTTAGTCAAGATATAGAACGTCCGCCAATGAATTTCAGGTTCTACATGTGCGTTCCTTTTGCCATACTTTAATTACAAAAAAAAAAGAAAAGACGTGTCGATATTAGAGAACTTGAATACATAATTTATCACAAGAGAATGAAATGATCAATAATTAGTTATTAATATTGTTCACTAAGTAAACTATTTTCAGATGATAGAATATTTATAGAAATGTAAATAACACAGCAAGTCATTATAAAAAATAAGCTAGAAGTTCAACGAATAGTATTAGAATAAAATAACTAGAAAATAGAAATTGCCTTAGAGATAATAAATCTTCTGTACAAATAAACATAATCTACTACTCTCAAAGAAAACGTTAGTTATCTTTAGTTTTATACAATTACTAATATTCGTTTCTCTCGTCGAAATGTTTTCATTCATCATTTGATACAGTTAACGATATGTAGACATAAATACAATGAATATAATAAATGACTTGGGTTTGTTTTTTAAGCTAGAAATGACTGTAATGCGTGATAGCACGATAACCAGAAAAAGAAAATAACTTCCTGAATTCTATCAACAATGAAGTAATTAGAATCAAACACATTAGCAGTTTTCCGGATAAAATATTGACTTTTTTTCCATCGATGTATCACGCATTATATTAAATCATCAACACTACGTGTTCATGTCAATATGAACATTAATTATGCATATGAAGTATTTGTAATAGACTTTGGAGATACAGTTCTATATGATTTGGAACAAGCATATCATTTGTTTTCTAAAATGGTGATTTCATTTGATTATATTCTTCCTAAATTAATTACTTGAAAAATTCCAATTATTCGCTAAAATAAAATAAGAAAAAAAAAAGCTGTCATGATATTGATGCGTGCATTATTTTATTAGTTAAAAATATTTTCCATTTGTAAATTGATTAATATTCATGTCTCGTGATTTGATTATCAACGTTATTGTATCGATGGAAAATTTTACAACAAACTATAATAGTCGTCGAAATAACGTGATAGAAATAAATAATTAGAATTGAAAATGAAAATTTGTCACAAATCGCATCTAACATTACGACTATGGTAGTAGTGTGTTTTTTGTTGTGATTTAAATCGATTGAAGAGAAAAAGAATTTACTCCTTCATAATACATGTTCTAGTTTATTTTAATAAATATATTTATCAAGATATAATCTGATTTAAATATTGACCAAACAATCTTGGATTGCCTTTTTCGTATGGTTTAAATTTATGATGAATAAATTTCTCTAATGTTGTTGCTAATGTCGAACACGTACAATGAAATAGATAACCTTGTTGTTCCATTTCATGAGCTATTTCTAATTGATGATTATTCATTAGTTTTTCATTAACAACAACTAACAATGGTTTATGTGCTTCGAGTGTTTGCAAAATCGTACCTGCACCAGCATGACTAATAACAAGATCAGCTTGTTGTATATCATCTTGAATTGAATCTTTATAATTGTAATATTCAATAGGAATGGTAATATTTTCATACGATGGCATACGACTATTTCCTATTTGTAAAATTAGTTTATCAATATGTAGACAATCGACAAGCGTTCGAAGTACATTAGAATCATGAATAATAGTCTCAATTAATAGATCGAATTGAGTTGTGCCTACAGTAACAAAAACAGATTTACCCATTATGCATGCATTCAAGTTTTAATCTAGAACGATATGTACATCACTGAATCATACTGTCATTGTCATTTCGTAAAGGAATGTGAACAAACAAACAAATAAATAAATATACAGAACAAGTATGATGGACGGAATTGAGCATCATTCACTCATACAGATATAGTTATAATAAAATACAATTACAAAAACATTTGTCATGTGAATGTCTATCTAATGCAACTTTAGCAGCATATTCAAATACTTCTCGAACGCCTTCACGTGTCTTTGCTGAACATTCAAGATAGTTTCGTGCACCGATACGTTTTGCACATAGAAGTGCATCTTCAGTCGTAATAATTTTTTGATTTTGAGATTTAATACGTTCATGTACAGTTGGATCATCACGTAAATCACGTTTGTTAGCAATGAGAAGAATAGGTACATTGTGACAATAATGTTTTACTTCAGGTCCCCATTTGTCTAATACACATGTTAGACTATCAGGTGAATCAAATGCAAAACAGATTAGAACAACTTGAGTATTTGGATAACCAAGAACACGAAGTCTAAATAAAATACATAATCTATAGCAGTGTTCACTTTTCAGAAAAGAAAAGGAAAAAAAGTTCTTTTCTATTAATCTAACAGTACTAGTACTTCATGAATACCATCATTTTGCTTTCATTGTTTGTTTCTTCGATGGTTTCTTTGTATTCATTGATATATATATATATATTGCATTGCTTTCTACTTCTTACTGGTTTATCTAGTTACTTACAAAAGAAAAATGCTTCATTTATTCTTGTGGTAAAAGCATGTCAAGACTGCCTTTTGTAAGTTCTTCTCATGGGTTCAATGTAATTTGTATGAATTTCCAAATAATATTTCAGAATGCAAACTATTAATTATAAGAAGATTATTCAAGTATTTACGGTTTTATTTTCAAGCATTTGTGTGTTGTTCTTTTTTTGGAAAAAAAGCTCATATTTAGCGACAAGTAGTTTTGTCAGCAGAGAACATTTTGGTAATTAAAACTGAGTAACATTGTTATTCTATTATTAAAATATAGATATAAACTTGTGACATAGGTAAACAAGAAAATTTTGTTTTCTCATTAAAAATCCGATTGAACGATAACAGAAAATAGAGGTATACTATTTGTCTCTTATTAAGGTTTTTTTTTTTCTTCTTAAAAACAGAAATTCTTTTCTTTTCAAGACGACGAATGCTTGAATCAATGAATAATTAATATATCTGTTATACTCACGCCATGATGAATGTAAAGATAGACAAAAGTAATACACACGCACAAAAAGAAATGAAAACGTTTTGTTTTGTACGACAGCATCTAGCTAACTGATATTAATCGATTTTGTATTTTTCATGAAATCCTTTTTCTTTTTTTCTTATTTTCCTTTTATGTATAATGCCTAAAGGCACAAAACGATTACTAAGCACGTTTCAAATTTATTTCAAATAAAATTCCATTAATATTCTAATAACCTAATGTTAAATCACGTGCCATAATTATTCTTAAGAGATTTAAAGAAAATTTTACTTTTCAACAAAACCTATAAAACTACCTAGCATATTCTTCTTGTCCAGCTGTGTCGATTAATAATAATTCGATACGTTTATTATCAACATCAATGACATGAGTATTTCCTTCAAATAATGTTGGTACATAATCTTGACAAAATCGATTATCTTTAAATGCATAAAGTAATGATGTTTTGCCCACATTACCATTACCGACAACGACTAATTTTTTGCGAACTAAGTCAACATCAGAAGTCATCGCTATTAGTTGTTGTTGTTGTTGTTTTCGTCTTATTTTTCTTTGTCACCTTTGTATTAATTCATTATGTTCGTCTTCGTGTAAGTAACCTTCAAAAAATAAAAATAAATAAATAAATAAAAAGAACAAGAGAAAAATCTAACAAAAGCAAGAAATGTCGTTCTCCTTTCTTTTCTTGTTTCTTTCACTATTTTTCTATCGAAGAAGCGTAAAATCCATTTCTTTTCATGTAAAAAAAAAGGAAACGATTCCGAAAAAGTCTTTTTTGATGATGATGATTGATCTCTATATACCTGAGCAAACATTTTATCTAGGGATTACTCAATACTAATAACGAAAATAGAGTAAAATGCGTTTTAATCGTCGACAACAAGAAATCAAATAAAACTTTTTCACTTAAATGATGGCAATACAGAAAACGAACGTGTTCGTAGGCAAACGAAATAGAAAGGAGAAGGGAACACGAAAAAAATAAAATAAAACAGCGGATAAGTAAAGAGGAAAAAAAATGTCAAATAATAACACACGAGAATAATCACTACACCCTGTGTAACTGTGAATAACACAACCTGATTCATATGCTCTTGTTGATTTGTTTGTTAGATTTATAATTTTTATTTGATACTCTTATTTAACAGACTGCAAAGAAGAACAAGGAAATAACTGGAAATTTATATAGAAGAGAGGAAAAACAAAAGAACAAATAATAAATCTAAACAAAATATCAAATTGATTATGTTCTAAAAAGATAAGACACATACGTCAATGACAATATAAAAAACACATATTGGTAGACATGAGTCGAGATAGATATCTCCCAAAAGAAATAACCCTCATTGTACTATTCTTATCTGATCTTAACATTCTAATTGCTTATCAAACATGAAATTCGTGCCTATATAGTAATTTTATTGTATTAGTGCTGACAACGACGTGTCTTTACTTTTCTACATTCATTTGTATTTGTCCTCAATCGATCAATTTTCCTTGATTTATTTTCTTCCATACGATAGTTTTATGTTGGATTACGAAAAAATTGAATTAACCAGAACAAAGTATTGGTTCTCGTGCAATCAACATCCTCAAAGTTCTTCTTTTTCTTTTTATCGGTTACTCTTTTTTTTTTTCTTTCTTTGTGTATGATCTCGATCAATAATTCAAGACAGATCGCTACGGATCATTGACGTACTAAGAATGATAAGGATTGTTATCACAAGGAAAACAATGACAGCAAGAATAGTTCATTCTTACAAGTGGCATGCTATCATAATTTGCGGTAATCATGATGTGTGATTTTATAGAACGAAACATTTTCAGACAACAATTACAGAAGAAGAAAAAAAAAATTCACTAAGAAAAATTTTATCGTTATTATCCTTGTTTACTATCATTTATAGATGATACTATCTCGATGGTTTCACTTTTCTCTTTGTACGTCGATAAAGTTTTGTTTATTTAAAGATTAAAATAAGCTAGTACCACATGTTTTTTTAGCTTGAATATTTTTATTGACAATCTGCTTTGATTCTTATCATTATTAGGTTCTTGAAAAGAACTTTGTACTATAACACTTACTATTCTTTTCTTGTTAGTAAAACACTTTCACAACTGCCATTACTGGTAACGACAACCAATGAACAATAATAATAGCGACAGGAGTAAGAGTAGATGAGAAGAGAGCGACGAGAGTGATGCTCGGCAGCTATGTTTGATTCCGTATGTCAATCTACACATTGCTACCAGTTTCTCCTTCGCTTCTTTTCTCTATTCTCATCTCGTCGTTCTTTTAGTTTTTTTTTCTTCTTCTTCTGATGTGTCGTTCAACATATTTATCTTATTTCACACAGAACTCTTACCTGTCTGCATAGTAATTATCACTTTACAGTGACGATTCTCAAAGAAAAAGAGAGACTAAGTATTCCGCTTACAAAAACGTGAAATTTTGAATATGATTCGAAAATAATGAATGTGCATACAAGTTTTGAAGCATAAACTCGTGTCTCTCTTCATTACCTATAATTGAACGAATATTGACGAGAATATTCTCCATTTTGAGTTCAACTAGAATGTATCTAAAAATAACAATGAATTTTATCGTTACTACGTCATTCAACATGCATGAAATACAATGAAAACTATAATCATTACAATGCTTAAAATAGTACTAAACAAAAAAAAAGGCAAGAAACAAATAAGATACACTTCAATGAGAAGAAATACGTTTTCGATTAATTATTTAGAATGAATTTAATAATTTCATATGTACAAAAAACCGATTTAATTTAATAAAATAATAGAAACATCAATTAGAGACACTATTCTCAAAGAGATCACAAGCATTTACTCATGTTATTTTTGTACAGTCAACTTGATGATTCATTAGATGTCAATATTATTATAATTGTTTGTTGGAAATTATCAATAGTAATTTATGTTTGAATTACAACATAATCATATACTTAAGTAAAATTAAAAGAATTAAAATACATCAGAATAATAATCTAACACTTATGTCAATCCTTCATATCAATTAGAATTTAATTCAATAATCAATGGAAAATACTTCAACTGAATCGTCACTTAAACATATCATCGACTTGTCTTGTTTGTTTTATTGAATATTAGTTTATATTTCCTACGTTTAATTTTACAATATTCTGTCGGGTATTTTTATTTTTCTTCGTTCGAATGTAATTATCTTTAATAATTAAACTAACAGGAAGTCACTTGTTTAGTAAGAATAAAGCATGACAAAATAAAACACAACATAAACCTGACGTTTGATATAATTGTTGGTAATTTATCTTTATTTGTTTTTCTCATAGTTTCGATTTATTATCATTATTCTACCATTCATATTGACTGCTATTAATCATTTATTCTACTAAAAAAAACAACATGATGAGAATCGGATTGTTTTATTTTGATTACCATCGGAAGTCTCTAGTTTATAACAGATGTATGTATAATATCAACGATATTCATAATAAATATCTAAAACAAAATCAAGATCTAAATTTAGCTTTCTTCAACATCAATCTGTGCGTTTCATTTAACAGTATTCTAACCGCTATTCATCATTTTCAAAGTTACATAGATGATTGATTTGTTTTCTGGGATTTGAAGCATGATCGAACAAGTGCAGAAGCAACGAACGCACATAAATTTTGCTCGTTGTTATAAATATTTTAATATTGATTATTTTATCTCATTCTTCTCAACTCATACATTATTAAACTCCGCACGCACATAGATACAGTTGATTATATTATGACCCTATATCAATGAATAAATAAATAAATAAAAAGAAACATTTGTATCAAACGAGTAATATATATTCTTCTGACTGATGTATTTCTATAAAAAAAAAAAAGAAAAAAGAACAGAAAGGAAAAGTGGATGATAAATACGTTGATGAGTATAAGACATAAAAAGAGAACAAAAATCAAATGAACGCCATTTATGTTCACAGTGACATGTAAGAAAAACAGTTAGGCTTGAACAATGTCGACCATATGTGTCGTTACAAAAAAAACAAAAGACAAGATTTTTCTCCTACTGTATACGCGCATATACACATATCTGAACAACGGTACTGAATTTAAAAAATCGATTTAAAACATTTAAGGTTTATCAAGTTGAACCATGAGTAGACGAAAGCTTATCGATGATGACGATAACATTCTATTACATTCTTGTGAACTTATCGGTAGTTTTAAATATTCTGTTTCCATATGATTTGGACTGAATTCAAAATGATAAATGATTGGTTGAATTTGTGATGCTGTCGGATCACCGTGTGGCCCTTTGAGTATAAAAAATTTCAAATCAATTGTTTGACTTATTTTCGATTTAAGTACTAATTGATAACTTAATAAACGTGTCACTGTTGTATGTGGATGTGGAATGTTATCATTGATTCGAGCACGTACTTGCCATTGATATTGTAATGCTGTAAAACGTGATGTTTCAAAATAAAGTTTGGCTACAAAATCATCGGTACGGAATGGTTTTAAAATAAGATCTATTTAAATGAAATGAAGAAAAAAACGAAGTTAAATTTTCTTTTTAGTAAATCGATCAATTAAAAGTGATTCATCAATTCTTAACGTAACTCGAAATACTTTCTAAAAGTTCTTGTTAACATGGTTATATCTACAGGATTATTAGAAGAAACTCTACATAGCTGCATACCTAACTTCATATTCTTACGTGCATGAAAATATGGATTCCAACAACTGTATGTCAATTTTATCTATAAGAATTCTAATAGAACACCATATAAGTGACACATGTTATCTGTAGCCTAGCTTTTGTTTGTCGTTGATCAAGCCCTGAAAAAGCAAGGTAACTATTACTTGAATTACCAGAATTAGAGATACATAGTCGATCAGTATACTAATACTCTAAAGGGAACGAAAGGTAATACCTATCACTAGACGTTTTGTTTTTTTTTGTAATTTAACCGATGAATAGATGAGAAATTCCAAAAAATTATCTGAATTAAAACTGATTCAAGCGTAATTCACACGATACAACGGTTGTTTCAAGAAAATCTGTTTAAGTTTCTAGACGATTGCTCATTAGTAAAAAGATTTCAAATGATGCCAGGATAAATTTCCGTTCGTCTAATTTGATAGTACTGAATTTCAATGGCATAAGAATTCGAGTCACCAGTAGAATAATTGCTTTTTCTAAGTACATGATGCGTAGTCTTACGGTTATGTAAAAGTGTTCAGCTACACTGTTGAATATGTGAAGCATTGCATGTTAGAAATTTCGATCGATTTCAAACATTGTTGTCATGAAAAAGAAAAATTATTTATTTGAAACATCTCGAAATGTTGGTTCGTTCTAAATTCTGACAATATTCAGTAATTCTATTTCGAAACTGAACGAACACTTGAAATACTATGACATCTATCGAATTTTCATATGTTTTTTATTCATATTGTGAACTATCACTGTGAGCATGAAGTGTGTGGTTAGCCATACCCTATTCTAACTCAAAGTTTTCTATATTAATTGACTGTGATAAAAAAAAACATCTTTGATATTCATCACATCAGTTCACCTAAATCTACAGCATGCAACTGAAGTTTACTATAGTTTGACCATCGATGATTCAATATCCTCTTACGATATTAAATAACCAACTAGTTTCGAACATGAGAAAAATTCCGAATATTGACACAAGACAGATATTGATAGAAAAAATTTCGATTTGAAACTTGTTAGTTCACAATTGATGATCAATAGACGTAGTCGAAATTATCTGTTCTACAAAGATTACTGTAATAAATTGCTTGTATAATCTCAAGTTTTTACTTCAATAATATATATATATATATGCTGGCGAGCATTTGAATCGATACGACTCGAACGCTAGTTGCCTTGAAGTTCAGTAAACAATACTTAATTTCTGATAGAAACAAGCTATTATCATGGAATTTGAATACTTCGTTCTTTTCATCTGAAATAATCAATCTAATTATCAAACGATCGTCTTACACTCATAGAATTGATCTTCTTTGGAGAAAAAAAAAGAATTTCATCCCTGTAAAATGCTTACCACTAACGCCAATTTGATTGAGTGACAGTAAATCAACTACTGTTTCAAGGCATTTTTTTTCATCATCATGTGCTCGTTTGTGCACTCGAATAGTATCGATTAATTCAGCACCGGTTTTTGATGGATATTCACATAGACTTAGATGAGATGATAAAGTATGACATGGTCCATTCCAAATACAACCCAATAAAGAATAGTCACATCCTGTTGGTCTATAAAAGAAAAGTGCACTGCCTATTTTATCTCTCTTTTTTTCAAAATTTTATGTATATCGGCTTGTCCCAAACGTAACGCTATTACGTTTTTAACAGTTTTGTTTTTGCCAATTATTTCATAAATTGAAAATGTTAGAAAGCTCGTTCGAACGCAGTTTATCTTGTACTACTTATGAATCTCGCACATCCAGAAAGATTCTTTCTTGATAGCCGAGCACTGTTACAACGGTTTTGATTGGTGGAATTTGTTGCCCTTAACGTATACAGAAATATTTAATTTTTATATGTATTAGCCACTGTCGTATATATATCATTCAATGTAAGAATCAAGTTGCTACAAAAGCTTAGAATCCATTTATATCTGTCCTCTTCGACAAGAATTTTTTTCCAAAAACATTTGATCAGCGAAGTGTCGTGTTACATGGACAAGCCGATATACGCATGTATTTAAACTCAGTGTAACAAACCGATCAAGACAACTTTGTAATTGATGACTCTTGATTTCTGAACGTAAAAATATTTGAAGACAATAGTCACATTGTATCGGTAATTCAGATATAGTTTTTTCTACTGCCAAATTTCTCGTACAATTCGATTTAGAAATTTCACAACGACAATTTGGACTAAAACAATATTTTCTGTTTATGAAATATTCCTATTTCAGATTTCGATTGATTTTAAGCATACCATGTTGTCTGTTCATCTTTTAATTTGCAATCAGCTAATAAATGATTAAAACATGAAGCACACATAAGATGTCCATTAACGCACTGAGGAAGCAACAAAAAGAAAATTCTCGTTAGTACTATTTTCCGAAAGAATTTTTCCAGTGCTCACTTGAAATATCGGTAATATTGAAAGATCCAAACAAATACAACATGACAAAATTGAGCTTAGACGATCCTCAAGTAAGCGAGGTTTGTCATTTGTTGCTACTTTGCATTTTTTAGTCGGTGGTTCGTCAATCATAATAAAATTCGACATTGTATCTGATGTTCCCGTTGTCGGTTCATTTGTATCAATCGGTATATTAACTATATGTAATGATACATTTTGTTGTAGATCATTCGTTGATATTGTTGTTGCTATTTCGGTCATTGGAATGCGTATATAGATTTAATACAAACGAAAAAGAGACTACGAATGATTACGCCCAATCTTATGATTTCCAGAAAGAAAAGTCCATGTGATAATGTTCAGTCAGCTGACGTCACAATCGCGCACATGCTGCAAGATGAAAATTCATTGGTTCAGATGAGCCAATGATGAAATAGTGTTAGACTTCTGAGAAATTCGACTATATTTTCAAATAAGTATTAACTAAATTTACAAATGATTTGACTAAAAAACAAAAACAATCACTTCGATCATTTTCTTTCAAATATATATTCAATTGCTTTAGAAACGATGAGCAACACGATTGGTCAAATTGTTTCACCGATGAGAGTAGCGCAATCGAAAGAGAAACAAAGTGTAAAGAATCTATTCTTTTCAATCGACAACTGTAGTATTAATAAATCCACAACAAAATATGTCAATCCCACAGCCTCCAGACGGTAATTATTCTCATCTTTAAATTTAGACATTTTACATATAATTCACTGTTTTTTTTTTGTAGATCTTGAGACGAGAAATATAATTGAAAAACTCGCTAGCTTTGTTGCTCGTACGTTTCTTTCTCTAAATTTGATCTATTCATTTCGATGATATCTTTGGTTTGTCTTCTTTTTACGTATAATAATAGGCAATGGTCCAGAATTTGAAGCAGCAGCAAGACAAAAGCATGAAAATAATCCAAAATTTGCTTTTCTACACGGTGGTGAATATCAACATTACTATGCATTTCGTGTTCAAGCCGAAAAAACTCGTAAATATACACTTTTACATCATTTATCATTTTATTTTTCTTTATCTCAGTACTTCAACAACCGCCTAATCCTTTTCATTTACCACCACCAAATATTCTCGCTCCGCCAACATCAATGTCTCATCATCCATCTCGACCAACATTACCACCATTTCCTGGTCCTCCACCACCGCCTGGAACCAATGGTCCTCCACCTCCTCCTTGGACTGTTTGTTGATTTTTAAAGTAGAGTTATTTAAAAACATATGAACTCTTATTCATTGCAGCAACCTCCGCATTTATTTCCAACCGGACCACCTCCGCCTCCCATGCCTATTCCACCCATTCCGCCACCACCAGCCGTTGTAATTGAACAAGCATTTCAACAACAAATTCAAGCACTACAAGAACGTTTACGACAGAGTGAAATCAATCTTGCTGCACAACGTGATTCAATGCAGATAAATAAAAAAGTATTCGATTATTTTCTTCTCTGTGGAAAAAATACCATTAAATATTCATGTTTTCTTGTTTTAGACTAAAGTTCAAGAAAATATTCGAGCTGCAAGACAAGCACGCATATCAGCACAAGCAGCTGAGTCCGCTATTAACATCACTGAACTTGATCAAACAATTGCATCTATAATTGAAGCTTGTACAAAAGATAACATCACGGTAAAGTTGTTTATTGATGATAACGAAAATATTCCTCTTTCGTTTACTTTCTATTGCAAAAATTAATTTTAGACCGGTCGAAACTGTATACTTAATTATAGTCAAACGGCAATACAAGCAGAAACAATATGTCTATATTTAATTGATCGCATACTAGCACCTGAAGCAACATTTGATGCTCGTCTACACTTAATTTATCTTATTAATGATATTCTTCATAACTGGTAAGTAGAATTTTGCTGAGCACATTGTTTTTTTCTTATTTGTAGAAATCATAGGGAAAACATAAGATAATTTCGAACAAGAGTACTGTAATCGGTAGAGATTTAAAAGATACAAAAAAAGAAAAACAACATTCGTATTAAACTAAAAAAATGATGATTTTGACCAGATGAAAATTGAGTATACAAGTTTAGTTTTTCTAATGAAAAGCTAGAGAGCAAGAAAACTAGTTTTTGAGTTTTGTTAAAATTTATTCTATCGAAAAGTACTTTCAATTTGTCAAAAGTAAACAAGTCAGTATTCGAAGTTTTTAACATTCTCGAATCTTGATTAGAATACTAAACATGTAATAGTACACAGATGTAACTGTTTTGACGATATACAACCAGAGTTCACCATTAATATGAGATAGAAGAGCTGATTGATTAATGAGATGTTGATGGTTACATATTGAATATGATTTTATTTTAGTGTTCGCAAAGGTAATGATGAAATTCGCATACAATTGAGTAAAATCATTGTACCAATCTATTGTTTGGCTGTTGAGCAATCCAATGACGAACGTAAACAAAAATTAGTCAAGGTAGAGAAATTATCAAAAATTTCATGATATCTTATTCATAAAAGAAATCCTTTATTCAACTTTGTTTCTCATACAGCTACTCGATCTATGGGGAAAAAACAATTATTTCACTGGTGAAATAATGGAGGTAAAAAAAATCAACTCTTCTACGATAACAAAAAAAAAAACTACAAAAGTCGAAATCGTTTTATGAATTTATTTGTTAGAAACTTCGTGATATTCCACAAGCAAAGAAACATTTCGAAGTAAATATGTCAATGATGATAAAGAAAACGTTTTTCATTTCTTCGATTTTTATTTTCATTACTACAAGGATGCTATTCGTACTGAATACGCTCCTATCATAGAACCGATTGAAACCGGTCTAGATGAAAAATATGCTCAACTTGAACGACAACATGCAGAATTTGCTGTTCATATTCAGACACAAATCAATCAAATTCAACAACAAATTGTTCAGTTGCATCAAGTTCAACAACAAACACCACCACCACTTCCACCTCCTCCTCCGCCTCATTTATTAAATAATACATTCGGTATTGAAAATTTTTATTTTCAACAAAACCCATACCATCAACTCTAAAGTTTATTTGTTTCATAGGCCCACCATTGCCACCTAATATGTTAACTCGCATGCCACCACCACCACCATCACAATCCAGCAATTCTAATCAACAGCAACCACCTCCTTTGATGTCACTCAATCCATTTAATGATAATAATCGAGATAACTCCAGTCAGTAACAATCTATTGATTAAAGAAAGAAAAACTAAATATTTTATAGATCTTCGTCCGTCAGTAAATATCTATGAAAATACACCGCCAGCATTAATGTCAATGCCTATATCTCATTACGATAATAACAATGATGAACATGATGACTATGGCAATAGTATGAATTCAATTATGGAACAACCATTTGATTTAAGTATGGTTACGAATGATATTCCTTATTATGATCTGCCAGCTGGTCTCATGTGTTTGATGGTCAAAGTAAGGATAGATAATCTCAAATGATTCTTTTCTTGTATGCTCTTTCAATTCTATTTCTTATTCTTGTAGAACGAAGATTGTGACTATAATCCGATCGATCCATTGAATATGAGTTTACCACCATCAGAACCAATAACTGAACGTTTGTTAGCTGCCGTAGAGAATTTCTATATGCCACCGACACATGAAACACCTAGAAATGCGTATGTCGTTCTAGTTAATTATAATAGAATATAAGTTAGATTTAAATTCTAGTGAAGGATGGGAACGATTAGGTCTATTTGAATATTATAAAACAAAAAATACGTATAAATTTTCCAAAGAACGTCTTCAACGGCTCGAAACAAATAGCAATGATCAAGATAATGGAGAATCAATAAATAAAGATAGACGACAACAATCTGATCGAAGTCGTTCAAAAAGTTCATCAAGCTCATCGTCAAGATCATCGTCATCATCGTTTTCGTCGTCTTCATCATCATCAGCATCTTCATCAGCGTCATCTTCTTCGTCAAAGAATAAATCACATACTAATGAAAATAGAAAAAGATCGAGGTTAAATAATTAATATTCATTTTCTTGTCATTAGAAAAGAGAACGTTCTCTTATTTTCATTAGATCTCGATCTGAATCGCCTTCATACAATAAACAACATCTATCTAAAATAAATCTATCAACAAGATCTCGATCTCGTAGTACATCTCCACCATCGTTTACTTCAGCATATATACCTCAAAGGTATAGTATGAAGTTCATCTAGTTCAATTAAAATATTTCCTTTGCGTAAAATAATATTCAAGATAAAATGGTATTATTATTATGAAAAAATCGAATTTTATCTAGAAAATTTTGATAGCAATCATCTTTTATATTTGACATCGTTCGTTCATCTATGGCGGGGTTTATATCGATATTTCCATACTAGCAATGTAAAAAATTTATAATATCTGTTCAATATAGTTTGAAGATTTAATGAAGTGCATCTAGCACAAGATGAACTTGTTTTTATGTACTCAAAAAGTGAGTACAATACTAAAATCGGTCAGTGTGTCCGTCCGGCCATCCGTTTATTCGATAACTCTTCACAATTACATTCGATTGAGTTGAAATTTTGTGCAAAGAATTGTCTCATCAATATCTAGGTCAAGTTCGAAGATGAGAAGGATCCGTCGAGAAATGGCTGAGTTATTGAAAACATTGTCATTTTTCACCAAGCAATCCCTGAGGTGGGGTACAGGGATTTTTTCAAAAAACAATTTTTTCTCAGAAATATCCACAACGTATATAAATCGATTCAGTTTTTAACGCTGATTCCGAATCTGATATTAGTTTTGAACCAAATCGAGCTTTCTAAAAGAACATCGCCAAAAAAAGGTCTGGAAATAAACAAAAACTGCATCCAGAAACTAAATTGTCTAGATATATCTCAGTTGGTCAGTAGTGTTGGGATTTACAAAATACCTGGTCTGTAGCTATTTAAAAGGACTATCAAAAGGTAAAAACCCGAAGTCAATAGATATTAATATTGACCAAGCAATCCCTGAGGGGTGATACAGGGATTTTTTCAAAAAAAACTTTTTTCTCAGAATTATCCACAACGTATATAAAGCGACTCAGTTTTTAACGCTGATTCCGAATCAGATATTAGTTTTGAACAAAATCGAGCTTTCTAACAAAGCATTGACTGCAAAAATGGTCTCAAATGCACAAAAACTGCATCTAGAAACTAAATTGCCTAGATATGTCTGAGATGATCAGTAGTTTTGGAGTTTCCCAAAAAGGTTTACCAAGATACTTCATCCGTGCACACATTCTAGGATGACTGATTTGTCTCATTCACTTTTTGAAGTACACATAACTCTCGGACATAAGTCCGAAGTTTCCGCATTTATTTTCTAGAGAGATAGGCTCGTGATACTATTTCCTTAAATAATCATGTTATTAATCGGTTCACTATTTTTAAATTATTCATAAACAATAGTCATTGTTTTCCTTCGAATCGAACTCTTTCGTCAAACAATCTGTTCATGGATGGGGACGAAAAACAAAAACGTGTCCTATCTCTCGCATCTCATTCAAAATTTTCTCTTTTCAGTTCAAGTTCGTCAAGTGGAACACATCATCGTTCACATCATCAACATAAATTAGGTGATTCGAATGTTGGTCACAAACTTTTACAAAAAATGGGTATGAAAATATGATATTCTTACTCATGTTTCTAGTATCTAAATAAATATTAATCTAGGTTGGCAAGAAGGTGTAGGTCTTGGTCGACGTGAACAAGGCATTGTTGAACCTATTATGGCAAGTTCAAATGTAAATAATGAGGGCAAAACGGATCTGTACAAAGGCATCGGTCATGAAGATGATCCATTTGAACAATTTCGTAGACAAAAAGCCAAAGGATATGTCTCGCGTTTGATTGCTGCACAAGTTGAAACAGCAGCTAGACGTCATGAAAAAAATGAAGACGATCTACCATTACCAGATCGTCAAGATGAAAAACACTGAAAGAAAAAAACAAGCTACATAGGAATGAAAACAAATATGGTTTTGTTTTGTTTGTCTTATAGTTTCATTGATACCTTCTTAATCTATAAATGTCTCATGTTGTTTTGTAAATTGAATGATTGCTAAAGGACAAATTGAAAACTAGAATAAAAGATTGTTTTTAGATAGAATAGAAATAATATCATGGTTAAATTACAACGTGTTCAACGTCCAAAAACTCATCGTGGCAAACGTGCGTTAAAAGAACGTGAACCAAAATTAATTGAAAATGCTCGTTCATTATTATGTATACGTGGTAATAAAGTAAATAATATGACGAAAATCTTATTAAAAAATCTTCATCTACTTAAATCACCGTATTCTACAATGTATCAAAAGAAGAATCTTGATATCTATCCGTTTGATAATACAAGTAAATTAGAATGGTATTGCAAAAAATCGGATTGTTCATTATTTGCCTATATAACAAATAGTAAAAAACGGCCAAACAATCTTGTTCTATCACGTTTACACAATCATACTGTTATGGATATGTTTGAATTCGAAGTCAATAGTCAAACATTCAAATCATTCGATGATTACAAATGTGTGAAGTTTGCGCCCGGAAATAAACCATGTTTAATATTTCATGGTGAATTATTTGATAATGAACCTGATTATAAACGATTGAAATGTTTTTTTACTGATTTTTTTCGTGGTGAAACAAATATGAAAGAAATCGATCTTAGCGGACTTGAACATGTTATGACATTTACCATTGATACACAAACAAAAGTATTATCCATACGTGTTTTTCATATTGAATTAAAGAAATCAGGTCATCGTGTGCCAAGAATTGAATTAAATGAAATTGGACCACATTTAGATTTAACTGTGCGTCGAACAAAATTAGCATCAGATGATTTCTATAAGAAAACACTTAAACAGCCAGCTGCTATTAAAGAGAAGAAAGTTAAAAATGTTACAACCAATGAATTGGGTACTAAAATGGGTCGTATACACATGGAAAAACAAGATTTCAATCAATTACAAACAAGAAAAATCAAAGGATTGAAACGTAATGCAACTACGGACAATGAACAATCGAAAGGAAAACGAAAAAAAATGGATGAAACTGATTGAGAAAAGAAAAAATCTTTAATAAATAACATTGAATATCTTCTTGTTTTTGTTATTGTTTCGAGAATAGTCAATAACGTTCGTTAATATTCTCGATTTTAGATGGCATCAAATGAACAGACGACAACAACATCATCATCAACTAGTAATGCTAAAGTTACATTTAAAATAACATTAACATCGGATCCGAAATTACCATTCAAAGTGTAAATTGTTGTTTTTTTTTCAAATTTTTACTCGATTACATTTTCTTTTAGTTTAAGTGTACCGGAAAATACACCATTTACTGCTGTTCTAAAATTTGCTGCTGAAGAAGTAAGTATCGAATTTGTTCTTGTGATGTACTATGTAAATAGTTTATGAAATTCTATCTATTCAGTTTAAAGTTCAAGCCGCTACAAGTGCAATTATTACTAACGATGGGATAGGAATCAACCCATCTCAAACAGCTGGTATGACAATACAAATCCATTGGTCTATTTTCTGAAAACTGTTCATCTATTTCGTTTAGGAAGTGTTTTTCTTAAGTACGGCGCAGAACTTCGAATTATTCCACGTGATCGTGTTGGTCATTAAAATTGGAATTTAATTTTAATCATCTTATTTATCTTTCTGGAAAAATTTTTTTTCCATTTATCATAAAAAATCTAAAATAAATAACAATTTGAAGAATTATCGTACATGTTTAGTTTTTGTTCGTTTCATTTTCTATTAAAATGAAGAAAACAACAACAACAACAACGAATGTTTGTTTTTTCTTTTCCGATTAATTAGATGAGTGCATCATCAACTTCCGAATTCGCCGTATTACCAAGCTTGCCAGAGTCGGAATTCGATGCATGTGAACTTGAGCAAGAACATGTTCATAAAGTTTACAATAGAATTGCTCATACATTTAGTGATTCTCGCTATAAACCATGGCCTCATGTGGCTAAGTTTTTAAATACATTGCCCAGTGGTTCATTCGTACTTGATATTGGTTGTGGCAATGGAAAGTATATGAATCTAAGAAATGATTTGATTATGGTAGAGGAGATTAAAAAAAAAAGCAATTTATTGTTTTTCTTTTTCAACACCTATATCTCATCTTATTTGTGATGATAGTAGATCGGTTGTGATCGATGCGAAGGTCTTTTGACAATTTGTCGTGATCGTCATTATCAAGTATTTCTTTCTGATTGTATGAATATATCTGTACCGACAAATACATTCGATGGAGCTATATCTATTGCTGTTATTCATCATATGAGTACGAAAGTAAGAAGAAGAAGAAAACAAATAATAGAATAACATTATTTACAACAATAACTTGTTTTTAAAATTAGACTCGACGATTAGATGCCTTACGAGAAATCGTTCGAATATTAAAACCAAATGGTCAAGCATTAGTTACCGTATGGGCAAAAGAACAAGAATTTGGAACTAAGAAAAGTACATACATTAGTAAACATGTAAAAACATCTTCTGATGATATTTGGTCAATTGATGCAAAAGATGACACAGAAAATAAATTAATTATTCATGTACCACGTACTGAATTTCGACGATCGGATTGTCTCGTGCCATGGATAAAACCAATGGAGAAACATTTGAGATATTATCATGTTTTTGTTAAAAATGAACTTGAAACTTTATTAAATCAAATTTCCAATATTGAAATCATTCATTCATATGATGACGATGGAAATTGGTGTGTCATTTTCCGGAAAATTTCCTGAAGAATTGGATACAAAAGAAACTAGAATGATAACTATCTATCTGAAAATGAACAAACCGTACAAAGTCATTCTCTATTCATATTTTTGTTGTGGATCAAGTTGAGAAAAAAACACACACAATAGAATGACAAATATAAATAAATAAATAAATATGCATAAATGTGTCGACTCTATTTTTCTTATCGCTCAGTATCTATTACACGTAATGTATGTGACACTATCGATAATTTCAAATAATAATATCATGTAGTGAATATGACGTGATATCTTCGCAGTCGAATAATTATTAGAATAACAGCAAAAGAAAATCTATTCAATAACTTATAGCTACATAATTATGCAATTAAATAGAGTGATGAGAATTTTACGTAAACATATTTTCTCGACCTCTATTTCATTGTGAGATATCTATTGACTATCGATTTACTTTGTATATTGAATGTCGATCTATTCATGAGCAAACATCTAATTATTATTTTATTTATTAAATATTGAACAGAGCAATTCTATTATACAACAAAATAAATTATTGGTGCAAGAACAAATATGATTAAAAGTCGAAAAATATTTGTAAAAACTAATAATTTTTCTTGTTTTGAACGATGAGTATCGTAATGTACACCGAGTAGATGTTCGCCTTCTGAATTTCTATAATCATTATCATTAAATTGTATATTTGTATTATGTTTTGTAATTGGCACAAGGTTTACTGAACTAGATACATGATTCGTTGTTGAATTCGACGTAGTCACTATATGAATTAATGCTTGATCAGTTGATACATGTAAATGTCGATCATGTTGACTACTAATCGTTGTATATTCGTTTCTTGACAAAGATGCCATTGCAATTTAAAAATGAAAACCATGTTGCAATGATATATTTAAGTTTTTATAATAAATGTCCGATGTAAGATAACAAAGGTAAAGAAAGATACAACACAAAAAGAAAACAATAGCACAACTCATACGAAAAGTTGTCTATCTGTAGACTTCAATTCTTTTTCTGTTTTAATAATTGAAATTTAACGAGCAAAGATTGAGAAATAATGTTTTGAAATTTAAATGATATCTCTCGTATGTTTCAATTTTATTCAACTATTCTCATATGATACAGTTCATGGTTGTTTCTTTTTCATAGGTTCGAAGATTTTCATTGTATTTTATTCGTTTTCATAGATATATACTTTTTGATATCAACGAATTCTTTCTTTTTCAATGATAAAAAAAAAACGACAGAAGTTTTTGTCAACTCTATTGAATAACTAGCCACCATTGAACACTTTTTGTGTACTCAAAAAGTGAGTACAATACTAAAATCGGTCAGTGTGTCCGTCCGGCCATCCGTTTATTCGATAACTCTTCACAATTACATTCGATTGAGTTGAAATTTTGTGCACAGAATTGTCTCATCAATATCTAGGTCAAGTTCGAAGATGAGAAGGATCCGTCGAGAAATGGCTGAGTTATTGAAAACATTGTCATTTTTCACCAAGCAATCCCTGAGGTGGGGTACAGGGATTTTTTCAAAAAACAATTTTTTCTCAGAAATATCCACAACGTATATAAATCGATTCAGTTTTTAACGCTGATTCCGAATCTGATATTAGTTTTGAACCAAATCGAGCTTTCTAAAAGAACATCGCCAAAAAAAGGTCTGGAAATAAACAAAAACTGCATCCAGAAACTAAATTGTCTAGATATATCTCAGTTGGTCAGTAGTGTTGGGATTTACAAAATACCTGGTCTGTAGCTATTTAAAAGGACTATCAAAAGGTAAAAACCCGAAGTCAATAGATATTAATATTGACCAAGCAATCCCTGAGGGGTGATACAGGGATTTTTTCAAAAAAAACTTTTTTCTCAGAATTATCCACAACGTATATAAAGCGACTCAGTTTTTAACGCTGATTCCGAATCTGATATTAGTTTTGAACAAAATCGAGCTTTCTAACAAAGCATTGACTGCAAAAATGGTCTCAAATGCACAAAAACTGCATCTAGAAACTAAATTGCCTAGATATGTCTGAGATGATCAGTAGTTTTGGAGTTTCCCAAAAAGGTTTACCAAGATACTTCATCCGTGCACACATTCTAGGATGACTGATTTGTCTCATTCACTTTTTGAAGTACACATAACTCTCGGACATAAGTCCGAAGTTTCCGCATTTATTTTGTTTCGAATCAACTTTATGCCTCATTTCATTAATTATTCAAAGAAAAAGAATTTATATACATGTATCGATGGATATATGATAATGCATAAAGTTTTGAAAATGGAATCGTATCACTCCTGATCAACACAAGAGCATTTAATGTTTAAAAAGTGCTATGCTTTACTTTCTTTAGACAAAAACTTGATTCTTCGATGATGTGACATAGTATGAATTAAATATATTCTTCTTCTTCAACAACATTTAAAACTATACTGATATATTAAAACGTAGTTGATGTTTTATCACAGATCTTTTTGTCGCCACAGTTCATAGAGGAAGTCCTGTTTTTCCTATTGAATATCTAAATACAGGATATAGACGTCTATTTATCAGAATCAAATGAAACACTTAAAGATAAATATTATTGTTTGTTATCATTCGATGATATATATATATATAAATATAACACTATTCAAATATGATTAACATAAATCAAAAATCTTTTTCAAATGTTGCCTATTTCATCAAATGACTATTGAAACATCAATCTTAGTCAGATATTTTACATTACGTAATGAAGAATGTGCGTGTTAAGCACTCAAAAAAAAAGAAAAGAATACATGAAAGTTAACGATATATTTCATGATGTATCATATCAAGATTATTTTTTACATGCACCGTAAAAGTGCATGTCTGAATATTTTGTGACGGTTGCATTGAATAAAAACAAAGAGGTATCGCTTGATAACTAATTTATGATGATTAATTCATTTTATTATTGTACTAAAAGAATACATGGTAGGAACATGAGTGCCAGGCACAATTATCGAATTATTTGTTCGTTTTCTTTCGTGGTGATACATCTGATATTGCGTCTATCAGTTAGAGTTTTATTATAGAAAAAACACACAGTCATCATGAAAGAAACTTCTCACACAAATAGCAAAACATGGCCAATTGACACACTCACAGACACCCACCCACCCACACACACACACATGCCGTGATGTGTGTGTGGGTGTGGGTGTGGGTGCAATTGAAGAACAGAGCGAACGTACAAAAGAGAAATACAACTATGGATGAAATTAAGAACGAACAAAAAAAAATTTATGATAGAAAACTAGAGTAGAAGCCAAACGATTCGAAACCCAAGGAGCACTGTGCGTCCATCAAACGGAATGTAAAGAGCAAATACACAAGACATGAAACAAAAATGACAATCATGTACACCATACAAATGAATAGACAATATGAATGATCACTAGTTTTCTTTTCTCTTTTCAACACAGTATGGAAAACAAAAAAAAAACAACAAAACAAATTTGAATGACTCATTTTCTTTTGACAAATTAAAGACTTTTCTCTCTCACCGGACGAAATAGAACTAGCCAGTTAAATTTTGATCAGGGACATACGTAAATCCAATAAATAGTGGATCTTTATTTGTCACACTACCGATAAAATCTTGTTGAACACTTGGTGATATCATTTCTTGCGTAAATGCTTTATCAACTTGACAAATATCGGTTGGACCACTGACAGATGGTTTCCAAGGGGGCGGAATTTTTCTCGCTTCTAATTTTTCCCAATCGATTTGATCAAAAAATGGTTGACGTTTAATATCGGCTACATCCTCTGGTCCACTTCCTAAACGTTCACCAGGAATTTTCCTCAATAACTAAAATAAAGATATGCCATGCAAATTTTACAAAATCATTTCTATCTACACACTTGTTCTATTAAATTTCGAGCACGCTCAGATACGTTTCCAATAAAACGAAGTTGTCGATTTAAAATATTGTCATACATTTCATTGACATCACGTGAATAGAACGGTGGCTAAACAAGAATTTAGGGTTATATTTAGATTAGAAAGAAAAACAATCATGAATTTATACTCGAGCACACAACATTTCATAGGTAACTGAACCTAAACACCACCAATCAACTGCTTTCGTATATGCTTCACGACGTAGTACTTCGGGTGCGAGATATTCTGGCGTTCCACAAAAAGTTGCTGTTCTACCTTCACGTCCTTCTGTTGATAACATAACTTTACATAGGCCAAAGTCAGTCAAACGAACATGTCCCTTAAAATAGAATTGATACAAATGAACCAAAATGCTTGATTTCGTTCTTTAACAGATAAATACTTCTCGATCAAGAAGAATATTTTCTGGCTTCAAATCTCGATAGATAATATCAAGTTTATGTAGATAACCAATGGCTGATGTTATTTCTGCTGCATAGAACCGAGCACGTTGTTCATTGAATGCTCGTTCTTGTTGTAAATGGAAGAAGAGCTAAAATAAAAACAAAAATATTCGTTCAATGACAAACATAAACTTAAAACATCATCATAAAATCATACTTCACCACCATTGACAAAGTCCATAACGAAATAAAGTTTATCTGGCGTTTGAAATGAATATTGAAGTGAAACAAGAAATGGATGACGCGTATTTTTAACCAGTACATCACGTTCAGCCATTATATGACGTTCTTCTCGTTTTCGTTTAATTAAAGCTTTATCGACAACTTTAACAGCAAAGATCTTATCTTCAGTTTTATGTCGAGCTAAGTAAACTTTTCCGAATGAACCTTTTCCAATACATGAACGAAATTCAAAATCATCTGGTTTAACTCTATGAAAATAAATAACGAACAGAAAAAGAAACGTTTCGTAAGATAGTATTCATTTTTCTTTTTGTACATACGAAGTTTTTTCAGTTCGACCTAAATTAACACGAGTAATATCGGACTAGATAGAAAACATAAAAACAAATTACTAATGAAAACAATCATGCATTATTTCTTATTTCTACCGGCGTTGGTGGATCTTCTGTATCTACACTATTTAATTTTGTAATTTGATTATTGTTTTTAGTAGTATTCTGTTGGGATGCACTTGTTGTTGATTTAGGTGATGCATTCGATGGTGTTTTTTTCGTGATACCAAAAAATTCGATAAATTCCGACCTATTGATGAGAATATATAACGAAAAACATGAGAATAAAAATGACCTTATCAAAAAAAAATGTCATCCTCAACGAGGTTACGATCAGATATAGATATTGATAATTTATCAGACGATAAAACAAATTATAATAAATCTTAGATGAAGAAGAAAAATTAATTTCACATGCTATTTTCAATGCTCGAACTTGTTGATATTTGATGTTTGTTTTTTTTTTTGTCGACTTACAAATTGACTATTTGAGAATTCGTAGATATTTGTTGAACATAATCGTTGAGACCACGCTGACGTTTTAACACAAAATCTGGTTCGAACGAGTCACCTAATAAACGGCGACCGGGTAATTTTAAATCGGAACGAACACGACGAAGCTGAGTTTAAAAAAACAATAAAAACATCATGGAGAATCAAGAAACAAAACATCCTTATTAACCTTTTCATTTAAGGCATGAAATTCTTTATAACGTCTCCATATTTCCCATTCTTGGCCATTATAACTGATCGATACTTTATATTTAGTGAATTTACGTCCACCCTCTACACTTGTTTGCGCATCAATAACACGAAGTATGATCGATCCATTTTTACTTGTATTTGAGCTGCTCGCTGTCGGAGTATTCATTTTTTCTTAAAATACGAAAACAAATGAAATAATACTTTGATAAAATACTAGATAAAAGAGAAGAAGAAAAAAAAGAAATATGATTATCATCATCGTCATTGACAATGACAACAATGATGATGATAAGGTGCAAGCAAAAATAAAAGACGTAAAACAAAAACAAAAAAGGACTAAAAACGACAAACATTGACTTGTCCGATAAAGATTAAGCATACAAAGACGATAGTAAATGCTTTAGGAGATGTAAAGGGAAAGAATATTTCTCTTGTACGATCTTCTTATATATGAAATCGAAAAGGAAAATATGCCAAAGACGATTCTATGTCACTATCGCTTAAACTATGTACGAGAAGAAGATACAATCGAATGCTACAGAAGTGATAATCGTGCGAAATCCTCGACTCATCGTGTCGACAAGGCCATCTTCTTCTCTTTCTGTTCTTCTTCGCATTGTTTTTTCCAATAAAACACCACACTCTCTAAACGCAAAAATACATGCGTATAGAATGTAAAAGGACAATGACACGTGCATTTTCATTCTCTTCCTCTTTATCAGCCAGTCAGTCAATCAACCAGCCAACAAACTTCATGAATGTTTTCTTTTTTATTCGTTCTGCATGTTAGTTTCATTTCTCTAACTTCTTGTACTTTTCTTCGTATATTTTTGTGTTTTCTACAATGATGAAGAACAGTTTAATCGTTGAAAACATTAAAGTTTATTAATTATGTAAAGCTTTAATGATGCAAATAGTGACTATCCATTCTTTG
>OENT01001724.1:0-35935 GCA_900239685.1 Rotaria macrura | reverse complement strand
TGTTTTTGTGTAAATATTTTAAAATTTCAAGAGGGATCTGAAATGAATTGGAGCATCATATTGCCAGTAGAGTCAGATAGAATCAAATAGATTCAATGGAGTCAAATAGAATCAATAGATTCACAGAATCAGCTTTTCCCCCTTGCTTAGAAAACTGAGCGGCAGTCAATTTTTAAAACATAAGTGATTTTCTCTTTTATGTTAGAAATATTTTTCAATCGGAAAAGACTACAGTGTACTTTTATTGGATAGCCAATATCTTTCGAAATGAAGAACGAACCATTCGATTTTTTTTCATCGCTCAATGCAAAGAGTAGATTTAGTTTCAGCTAGCAGGTCATTGTTCATTGAAGGACGTAGTGTGAAAATGTCGTGTAACCTAAGTTTGAGAAATAATTTCAATATGTTACACTTTCCAGCTTTTGTTCTTTACTTTTTTAGTATATCATTTCGGATTGACGAAGTACCTGAAAATAGTAACCTGATGATGATGGGAAATACATCTGTTAAAAAGAAAACAGTTGTCCTTCAAACTAACGATTTTGTCGAAATTCGAAATTTTATTTCGTTTTTTACAGGTTGAGAGGTAATAACCAATATGACTGCCTAAATTTGAGAGGTCTGAAAATCTCAGAAAAGTTATCCATTTTGAAATATTAGTTAGATACTTTTTCTTAACTTTCTTGCTGCATGTTGTAGATTATTTTAAAATTCAAAACAGAGAGATATTGGTTTACTCCCGATTCGTCCCAATTTAAATTTTTCTCAACTCGTCCCTTTGTTTTTTTTAGTCACTCCCAACTCGTCCCTGTCTTTTTTTCAATCACTCCTAACTCGTCCCTAATTGTTGATCAAACAGCATATTGTGCTATAGAGAAAGAAGTATTTATTATCACAGAAAAATAAGATCACATTAAAGGTACTACTATACTTTTTGTTCTATTTCTTGACCAGTTTCAGTTTCACAGCGTTTCTATAGAGACTTTCTAATTTTTAATCAGATATTTCTCCGTTTGTATGCTATTCGAGCAATCAGATCGATTGGCATCAATATGATCAGTAACTTTTCTTGTTTTCTGGGTATGCACAGAGGTTTCTTCTGCAATTCTGTTTTTCATTCTGCAGCTCTCACCAATGAAAGTTTTTGTATTACTAATCGAGTGGCAAGTATGAGCTGATAGTGAACGAGTAATTGTTAGATCGTTTGAACATGTTGAAAGAGAACATGTACAACTACGATCACGACAGCGCCATTCATTCATTGTTTTGTTTTCCCTTTTCTTTGTATATTGATACCCGTTAAAGTTCAACACAGGCTTTGAACGTTCGCTATATGTGAACTTTAACATGATAGTTATTCGATTTACTAGAGTGATGAAAGAAATTTCCTTTGTGCTGTTTTTTTTCCAAGCTTTTTCGTACAGAAGACGACCAACGAGATATAAGGTGTTGTGATCAGTATATCTAGCATCCAATAGATACCGCTAATCACGAAATTTCGAAAAATTAGACATCAATTAAGCAAGGGACGAGTTAGGATGGACAAATTTGGAAAGGGACGAGTTAGGACAGGGGCAAATTCAGAAAGGGACGAGTTAGGAGTCAATTAGGATGGGACAAATTTTATATGGGACGAATCGGGGTGCAACCGAGATATTTATTAGTGAATTAAAAAGTAATACAAATTGAAAATCAATTAATATTATATATATATATATATATATATAAGTGCTTCCTGCTAAAATGTTGTCTGTGAAAGTGTATACCGAACGATGAACAGAACTATTACTCATGACTGAAGCCTTTTGAAACAGTTGATTAAATCATAAAAATATCCTCTACTGTCTTCGAAGTAAACTAACTCATCAATCCTTTTATTTATGCTATTCAAAAATATTGTGAAGTTTCGATCTTGTTTAAAAAAGTCATTTTCAGCACTAATTTTACATGAAAGAGAATTAAACAATACATACAAAGATGTGGATTCTTATTTCTATTTTTCGTTCTGTTATCTATGAACATCGTACTGAGGAAACGAATTTCCCCCCTCGTGGTGAAATGTGCAGAAGAAAACGAAAGATAAAAATTCTTCTATATATTATGTGTAATTTTCTTTTGTCTAAATTTAGTGTTGATAATGATGACCTTTTGAACGTGGTCGGCAGCCTCACAATATTGTTGAATAAAATAAATAAAATGAATGATGAATTAATTAACCTTGCAATTAGTATATTCATTTACATATCATCAGATAATATAGATATACTTTGCTCATTCACTTTTAGTCGACAGATTAAAAAATGTTTGAGAATATATTTCTAAAAGAAATCGGTTCCGAATACGTGGAACCGAACCGAACGGAACCGAAAAAAACTCTAACCGAACAGAACCGAACCGACCGAATATTCCAAAATTTCAAACCAAACCGGTCCCATCACTGATGTCTAATATTGGATTTTCGACGCCTGCTAATTTCTTTTTAAGTATTAAAAGATAAAGTCAACTTTTGAAAATAATTTCAATATTGATATAGCAAAGAAAAAGATATTTAACGCTTCTTTTTCTAATTGCGCTCTTGTACAGAGTAAAGCTTTTTGCTAAATAAAGAACGAAAAATTCAGGATTCAGCCCATAAATCACAGTTCTCCGAACTAAAGCGTAGTTATCACGAATTGTAACTATTATACTCATAATCATTAGAAAACAAGTGCAGTAACATTATTTTACGCAGCAAAAAGTCGATTTTTCAATTGATGTATCTGATCGACTGAAATCTCAGATAGAACAGCCCTGAAAGTAAATTGTTTTCTACAAGCTAATATAGGGATAAAATATTCTTGATTCTACCATCGAATGTCATGAATAGAAATTTAAAAAAATATCAAAAAATGTTTTTTTCGAGACTATTCTTTATTGGCTTCTCGTGAAGTTACCCACTATTTGAGTACAGAAATTCACACGCAAACAATGATCCCGTATCCAGACAAATGATATAATCTTGGTAATAGCGTATAGGTTCGCACTGGTTGTTTTTATTTTCTAGCCCATCAAGAATCAACAAATTGTTTTGTCTAAAAATACTTTTCGCGCCCTCAACAGAAACTTACTAAAGAGTCATTATTAAATTCTGGGCGATAAAATGATTCTCTTGTAATGATACCGCAGAAAAATCCAAACTTCTGAAAGATAAACAGGCTTAATCATTTCTCTCTTTTAACGTTAAAATTTTTTTTTTGCGGTTCTCACCATTCAAGTTCTGCATGGATTCTTCCGATGACGTACAATTCCATTCGAATTCGTCCACCGTTGAAGATTGCTTTTAAAGTGTGAGTCTTTCAATGTATTCAAGATTCTAATAGACGGATGTAGATTTGCATGAAAAGAATATCTGCAGTCACCCAACCCGAAATGCAAATCGAATATTAGTTGATTAACAAAAATGTTATTTTAAATATATGATTATTCAATGAGAATCAGTATGAGATAACTCTAGAAAAGTTATTGTCGAAGCAAAACTGAGTAGTAAATGTCAATGATCGTAGGCGGAAAAGACAGTGGGTTGAATCCTTAATTGAATAATAAGACAATTATATACGGCTGACTATCAATGAGGGTTGAACCGACGAGACAATGAATAAAACTATGTCTGTCATTTTCTGTCTGACAAATTCATAGATATCATGAGCATTGTCTTCGACATTTATGTTAACATATTCTTTTCGGGTAGGTGTAATTAATGAAGTTTTTAGAACGGTGAACCTCGTTCGCGTAACGGCATCCGGAAACTCAGAAGAAGTTCATGCATTATGAAAATGATAACTTCGATTTGTTCAAAGGAAATTAGGTTAACTTCCGATTTCTATTGATGTGGGCTAGGTGCTCTATGGCGACAGCTTGTGGAATTTAATTAGAATTTAGATTGTTTGAAAGAAGACATAGTGTTTATTTATATTCGAAATATAATCATGTTTGGTTACTGTAATGTAAAATTGGATGCAAAATTTTAAACAAAATCACGAGTCGGTGAATATTTTACCGCTTTCAATTACCGAATCGCAAATTAAAAAACTTGTTCATTTCAATGCTTTCTTCAAAATGTGATTGTCACAAACTCTCTTCTAAGAACTGTGACATAGTTCATATGGATATTTTTAGATATTCCATGTCTTCGGTTCATTGACGGTATTTTCCCACAAACTACATTCGGTACACAACCTTACGAGTAAGTTGACTCGTCTATAAGTTGGTTGAATTTGAACACTTAGCATCATACTTTTAAATTCATATGTTTCTTATCAATTTCATATACTGTGATGGCGACTAACTAATAAGAGAATAAATGCTTTTCCAATTTTCATAAATTATAGTTAAAGTATTAGAAAATCAACTAGAAAGTCGTCTAGTCTCGTTTTATTATATTCATATAAATATATGTAGCACTCCAATGAAACATTAGAATTTAAAGACGACCAGAAGAAAGATATTCTGATTTGAAAATTCACATCATAAATGAACCACAAAATCTTTGAGAATACTGTGTAATTTTAAGTCAGAGAAAATGCTTTGCCTTCGCGATACGGTACTTTGAAGATCATTAGATCTAATTATCGACATCAAATCATTTACTTTTGATATTTGTATAATGTTCAACAAACTGACTATAATGAAAATTGATTAAAGGATAAGAAGTTGATTGAATTTTAAACTAGAAAAATTTCCTCGTGATGAATGTAGATAAGGCGAAAACTTTCATATTTCTAGAAGAATTTATCAATAACAATGTATCTCAAACAGTGTATTGATCGACGTATATTAAGAATCAAAATCAAATGGAAAACTGAATATCGGTTCTAATAGACAAATTCTGTCTTAGAAAATATTTTGCCAACGAAGGTAGTAACGAATCATTGATTTAGCTAATTATCGATGAACAAATTTAGAAATCATCTTAAACAATAGGCTAGCTTATGTTCTTTTCCATCCGAGACAAAAGAACTCATATGCATGCATGATTATTGTTTTTTTTCTGCATCAACTAAATTTATTGTATTGACAGAAAAAAGAAAACGATTTATGATTCCGAAGAATGGTCTGTGTCGCAACCATTTGGTTTACTTTCCATAAGTAATGGAAGTTTTGTTGGTTGATCAGATATATCTAATATTATTTGATTATCTTTTTCGATTGATGTTTCACATGTTTGATGTTGTTCCATCGTAGATTTGTAGTGTGATACAGCTTCACAAGTTATTGATGGATGTAATTGTTTTTGCTGTGCTTTGTTCGATGATAGTTGTACAAATGAGGGTGCAGAATCGTGACCTTCGAGTTTCAAACAATAACCACATAATGTTTGTTTAAATGTATCACGAAATGCACTTGACATCGAACAATAAAGAATAAAATTAACAGAATTATTAATCAATGCCAATATATCAAATGTATCGCCTATAGATCAAAAAATTAAAAAACATACACAAGCAAAATTTCATTCGTATTCTTTTTCTATATAAATAATACATCGACATACCAAGATGTTGATAGATTTGATAATAGTATTTCGATCTTTTTTTCGAAAGAAATGTCAACAATAATATGGCACCTTGTGGTAATTCTGTAATTAGAAATAACACACACACTATAACTAGCATTAATGTTGTACGACGATTTTCTTTTTCACGTTTTCGTCCACGTATACGTCCATTATTCATTAAAGTAAGTGATGCCGATGAGTGTTTTTGTAATTTTTCAGCTTTTTCTAATGCATTTCTTAATTGATGTATTAATAAAAAACTGAATACAAGCAATAGTATACACGGAATCAATTTAAATATAACACCATGTAAAACAAAAACCGTATCACGTAATGATAAATATTTGCTAAGATTTGTTTCTTCAAAACGATAAGATGGTAAAACATTAATTTGATTTTTCAATGACAATGTATCATTCGTTACATTTTCGACAATACAATGTTCTATGTATGATGGCACACAAAGTAATGTTGAAATAATTACTACCATACTAACAGAAACCAATGTACGATCTGGTCTTGACACATATGCTCGTAAACTGCGACAATTCAAAAATACATAACGAAAAGCAGCAAGAAGAACTGTCAACCTGAATATGAAAAATAAATAATTGAGACAATGTTTGTGTATGTGAAGAAGAACATTAATTCCTCGTGGTTGTCGAGAGGTCTTATGTTTAGAATAACCTTTATTAATCGTAGCTTAGATCCAATTTTTATCCGTATTATAGCAATATGAAAGATTTTTATGTACGAACAAATTAGTTGAAAACGAAAGCAAGATTGTTTGCAATACCTTTCGTTCACTCTTGACTCTATGTTCGATTGTATTATTGCATGTATGCTTGTCATAGACGAAAACATAGAATTTAACTAATAATTCATACTAGAAAATGTAATCACGCACTTTTATTTTGTCCTTATGTGCTCTAAGGACATGCGAAGTGAAGTATACTGATATATTATTAACTGAATTTAATCTAATAATTGATCTTGATTATGTTTTGTAGTATAATTAAAAACCGTCATGCATCATGTTTTCTTCATTATATCAAGCTGGTTCTTTGTTTGAGTCCTAGATCTTTTATGATTGTTTTGTAAAGATTTTCTTTGTGATAGTCTAAGAAAGTGCACATTCATTGGTATTGAATCTCGGAATCACGATATAGCCATGATATTCAACTTACCGACACATCAGAATCATTCATGTTACAGAAATATATCATTTTAGAAATTACTATACAGTGTCTCGATCACTAGACTTCAGGATCGTGTGATCTTTAATGTGTGGGGGTCATGTCAAACTTAATACCCACAAAACATCCGTAAAAGATTAAGAATTTAAATAATAAATGAAATCGATACAATGAAAAGAAAATGATGCATGATTATTTTTTTTCTTCGAATTAGAAAATATCAGAGTTGCTCTATTGAAATCATAGTGATACTGATGAAGACGATCAAGTCTAGTTAACTATGAACTTGTACACTATCGTTGAGTAATTATGATACTTGATAATATTAGACATTCTGTATGATTGCATTAATAGCAATCCGTTAGGCAATTAAGGTTTGATAGAATACGATTTTGAAATTAGTTAAAAATCAACAGTATTTCTATAAAACATACAAGCATTAATTACTGTCGGTCTCATACATGGGAACGTCCTTTTTTTCTCACGGAAATACGTGCTAACATTAAAGGACATACATCACGATGACTGTTTTATTTTAGTGTTGAAAAAATCTCTTGAAGTTACTCGGAGTTTTCATTATCAGACTTTCGGATTTTTATTTTCCTGCTTAGAGATATCAAGTTTCCATTGAAATCTTATTCGAGAGGATGGAAAAATGAATCGAGATTTTATGCTATACTCATGTTCTGCATATTCTCAATAAAACTTATTAATCCGAATTAATGATTACTTCGAAAATAGTACGTCTTTTTCTTTACGCCGACAAACATCAAGTCACATTGATACGTGATTACAAGAAAATTTTCATGTTCACACAAGTCTATATCAATACTTTCTAGTTGTCTTTTCTATTTCTTCCTTACAGTTAACTATACAAATTGGAAGAACGACGGTGTTCATATGATTTTGTGAATGATCTCACAATAAGTAAGAATAATTTTGTTCTATCGTTTCTTGATGGTAATGTCAAGATTTCAAGTACTTACTGGAAAACTCGCTTTGATTGTGCTATGAAAATAAAATAGGATAAAACTAACTTGCAATGGATACTTAATAAATAAAAATCAATTTTATGTCACATAAATTAGCTTAGTGTATTCTAGGAATAGATCTTCTATATCTTTGTTTTCACTCGTGCAATATTCATTTGAAAGCTTTGTATGTTCTCATATAAACTTAAAATAATTTTGTTATTTGTATTTGTTTTTTATTCTATTCTTACCATGTACTTATACAATGTAATGTTACTGTAACTAACATTTGTATCATATAAAATGTAACTTGAAAATGTGATGTAAAATCAGGTTCACTTTTGCGCTCACTAACTTGTAAACAATAAAAGAGTATGGCTGATGGTAAAACAAATAACATTTTGATCAAATCGGATAACGCTAATGATGTTAGAATAGCATTTGTTGATGATCGCATCAATGGACGTGTTAATACAATTATGTTAAATAAATTACATGTTAAACCAAATATACATACAAAACTGGATATAAGACCGTGATAGTTTCGATAAATTGTTTTATAACGAAAAAGAGAATTATGATTGTCATAATCATTAGATTCCATATTAGTTGTTTCAACGAGTGAACGAGATATATTAATTAGTATTTGTTGAGTTAATGTCGAAGTTGTATATGTACTTGTACGACTATGATTATTGAAGTGTAATAGTGTTGATGAATGTCGAGACATTATTTTAAAATATTCTTCAATTGACAAGATTAGAAAATACTAAATATGCTAATACAATTTTGTTTTTTTTTTCTACAAAAAGAAATAATACTTGAATTCATTTATGCAAATACATGTATGTAAAAACCTATCATAAAATTACTATTAAACTTGAGCAATGAATATTAACGAGTCTCATTCTTATCTTGTTACTGTTAATTGTATTGTTTTTTGATAGTATTCTTACAAAAATTTGATCCATTGCATTTAGGTGAGCAAAAGAAAATCTACATTTCATCAACAAGTTTACTGATGTTTCCATAACTTTCTCTTCTATTAAAATAGATAATAGATTGGACACGTGACATTCATTATTTCTTGGAAATGTGAGTGACTATGATAATATTAGAGTCGATACACAAGAAGAACATTAAAATTTCAATAAGCTTGAGCTTACTTTTATCATCTACACACTCGGAAGTAAACTGTGTGCAAAAGTTAATCCAGTGCACATTCAATGAATGTAAATGAAGAAGATTAAAAACAAAACAAGGATAGAAAATTTCTATCGTCAATGTTAGATTGACCGCTTACAGGAAATAATGCAGCGATCAAATCGTCAATTATAAAAACTGAAAGTCAAAACTGAGTCCATATTTTCTCTTTCCTCCCTACGTCATAGAGTCTATCACAGTTTTCATGACTTATCAATTCATAGAAATTCAATAGGTTTTAATGTGTATATGATTTTATCACAGATGTTAATTGTTCTGTTACTCAAACATCAGTAATATGATATATTCAATTATCACTATCATTCTTAGAAAACAACAATAGCATATGAAAATGAATCAAGAAGCTTTAGGATGAAAGAAAAGCTTATTTAATCACATTGATAGACTTGATCATGAATCATTAGGCATATGTTTAATCTATTCGATCATTTCAATAGAATCTTCGTTCTATTAATACACACACACACACATACTTATGTGATTTATTATCACATGAAGTATGTATACTCACGTATAAGGAAGAATCTAGTTGATTGTTAACAACTAGATTAGTTTTTAACTAAGTTGATTATAAGAAAGCAAGAATAAGATCAAATAAAAAACTAACTGAAACAATAGTCTATATTAATAGCCTCTTAACTTTTGTTTTCTCTCTTTAAGAAATAGAGGAAGAGTACTTGAAAAGATTCTGAGTGAACAACATTGATGAGACTGCAGAAGAAAAGAAGAGTATGAGAATGATACTGAAATAGTCCGTTCTCTTTTTTTGGCCGCTTTCCTAGCTGGATAAAAGAATGAGATGAAGAAAAGAAAAATAGAAAGAAAATTCGGTGATGTTGATGCAATTCATAATAATAATAATAATTATTATTATTGAGGAAAAATAGTCATTAAAATCAGCAATCACATCTTGATTGGCATCTATCAAAGTTAGAGTTTACTCGTTGATTCTATTCATCGTTGACCAGCTGATAATATATATTTTTCTCTATTTTAAGAAAATGTATTTCTTGAACTAATTACATAATCTGCTAATAAGTGATTTTCAACATAATTACTAATCACAGATAAACGATTAAATGCATATTTATTTGTTTCTATGTTTTTGAAGGTTCAATTCTGATATATATATATATATCAGAAGTGCACTCAATACATAGAAACTCGACTAGTTTGTATTTTAGAAGGACAAATACTATAAATAAAGCATATTGCCTGTACATGTGTCTATTTTCTCTTTAACATACAAAGACATGAAAAATTTACCATTGAGATGACAGGTTGACAAAAAAATGTTGTGTCTGTAAGTGAATAGTACTCCATCTTATTGGAATAAGCTGTCGTTTTTCGAAAAGAATGAAGTTTTACTTCTCATTATTTTTTTGTTACATTAATTCATTTGAAATAATTCAATCTCCGGTAATTTCTAGTAAGAGATCCTCTTCATACCTTTGAAATATTTAATATAAAAGTGAAACCAAATATGATGCAATGATCGATCTATTCAATACTTTGCTACGTGACTAGTATATTTTTTTTTCTTGAATATTTCTATTTATTGACAATTTTTAAATGAAATTGATTATTCAAGCATGGATGTAAAGAGAGTTTTAATAAATTTTATTATCAACGTGCTGGCCTTACCTTAATAAATGATTGATCTAAAATGACAGAGTACCTTGTAATGAAAAGGAACAAAGAAAAGAGTTTTCCTTCTTCTTTTTTCTTTTAAAAGCTTTTTGTTTTTTTGTGTATTATAATAAGTGGTAATAGTTGTGAACAAAAAAGAAGAGAAGAAAATGTTTTTATCTTTTGACTCTAGTCAATCCTGAACAGTAATTCATGGTTAAAACATGACATTGCAAACATTAGAATAGAAACATTTTACTAGAAATGGAAGTCGCTATGCTATGAAAACATACGGGTATTGTACATGGACCGAAAGCAAAGTTTGTTGTTTTTATATGCTGAGAAATTTTCAGAGAAAAAAAAAATGGAAATCTCTTTTTTCGTACTACGTCACATGTTGATCTCCTCTCTCGTAGACTATACTTAAAAATTTTGTCTAGATGAATTTGTCAAGAATATCTATTAATGATTCGTATTCTCTAATGAAATATGAATGCTTCGATTAACGTCTGAAAATAGTATATTAGTCAAGAATAAAAGTTCTAAAAACATTAAGAAAAGTTTATCAAAGGTGAGCTAAACATTTTAACTCAAGTTAAGCTTCATGTATTGAGTCTACCCATTAACACTACTTTCTTTGTGTTCAATAAAAGTTTTTCAGGAAATTCTCTTCTTTTTTCTATTGACTCTCTCTCTATCTTTTTATTCAAAGGTTTACAACTTCTTTTATTAAAGTTAAAAGTCAAGAATAATATTGATTACCGTGACAATATCCTTAAATAACCATTCTTCTACATCTAATAAGACGCTAATATATATTATAAGTACATTATCTGATCACAATGAACATTCCAGAATCATATGACAAATCTTGATGAATCTTTGGAATGATAATTCATAAATATTGTCTATGAAATATCTCTTGAGAATAAGAACCTGATGATGGATTTGTGTAGCCTGAAAAAAATCTTCTTGACGCTAAAGATTGCTTCAGATAAATAATTGAAATTGAAAAAAATATATCTTATGCTTTCAATTGTTGGAGAACAATCTAATGAATTAGTGTTCTAGATATTGAACAAAAATAGCCTATCATATGATTTCTGTCTGATTCTAATGTCATGCCTATTTCTAGACATAATAGAAATTCATCTCTCTATATATATATCATCTTTTTCTGTGTGCATTTCAATATTATAATTGAAAGAATACAAAGAACGAAATACTTACATTGAAGATTCTTGTCATCGAAAGAAAAATATTGACGCGTGTATGATTGATCTATATATTCTTAGTTTTGTTGTTGGAAAATATAAATGAGATTTCTTTTTGTCTGTCTATGTACTTAGTAGTGATTAAAACTCCATATATATTAAAGTATTAAACGATCATGACTCACTTAGTTCGGATGAGAAAGTTTTGTTATATAAGGTTCGATGCTTACACAATATCATATATATATTTATTTATTTATTTATTTCTCGCATTGTTTCTTTATATTATGGTTACTTTGGTATGTATTTATAATTTAGCGTGATGTTTTTCTAAAGATTTTTTCTGGTCTGAAGATCAAAGTATCCGTTTTCGTTTTTGCCATTTAAGATAGAATTCTTCAAAAATATATACAGAATAAAACAACAGCGAATCAAATTTTTATTCTTGTATCAAACAATATTTTGTATAGATTTTTCTTTCTATAGAAATCAAGGCATCTAAAATGGTTTGATTATTCTAACATATTTAATAGAAATCAAAAAGCATTCTTCATAAAAATGTTTCTTTTTTTAGAAAATTCAAAAAAGATAAAATATTTCATTTTACCTTTTGTGTTGAGTGTATCTGTTTGTTTTGAGATGAAACTCAATCAAGAGAACAAGCCAAAAGTAGTGATTAGCCACAGATTTGACATTAAGAAAAGACAAAAAAAATAACCAAATAGTTGTGCAATCGAGCACAAACAAATTTATGGGTGGTATTGTCGTCAGCCACGATTATCTCTTTTCTTTTCTTATCGTTTCTCGTGTTTATATCTATTCTTTTATTAAAAAGAAAACAAGTGCCGGAGTTTTTTCGATAATAACTTGCGATGAAGCAAAAAAAGAAGGAAAATTCCAAATAGAATTTTTTCTTCTTTTCATTCATTGTATTCTTCATGTTTTTTTTCCTCATCATCTATATTGATAGATGCCTATATTTTATTCTTTGAATTCTTTGTCAACATAGTTGTTTGATTGCTTTGTACTTCAACATAATTATCACTCGATGCTTTCCACCGAGACGCTGTTCAACAATCATACCAGTTTTTCTCATCTCGTATGCTGCTATAACAAATCGAGTAAATTGACGAGTCGGAACAGATAGAAAAGTACTATTTGTATGTTCCATTGATTGTTGATCATTTTTTTTACGCTATTTGTTGATTCCGTCATGTGTTAAATACATTTTATGCGCATTTCTTTTCTGCTATCAGTTGAACTCGCATTATAAAAGTACACAAGTCACAGAAGAAAACAAGGATAAAAATGTAAAACACCTAAGTTGATATGAATCTTGACAATAATTAGCGTATTCTTTTTCAGTAATATTAACACAATCGAGTGTTCTCAATTATCAAACATGAAAAGAAGAGCGTGCTATGACTAGTTCTATTGAATGAAATATGACACTTACCATTCTCACTTAGAACGAAAGACGCAGGTGTACGTTGTTTTTCTTTTATTTTCTAACAAGTATCATTCATCATTAATTTAACATCGAAAAATTTTGTTTTAATTTCCTATATAGCTGTATAATTATCTCGTCTATTTATTCGATATCATAATTAAAATGTATGCGTATGATAATGTTTGATTATTAGACTTTTATGAGTGTGAATTATTAACGTTGAAAAAAAGAAACTTGATGAAGTTTAATACTGATTGATTCTAGGTCAAATATAATCAACGATGTTGTATTTCTTGTATTTGAAGCACATTCATATTGTAAATATGAATGTGATTATCTATCTACCATATAATATCATCAATTGTTGATCGATCTAAGCGAATCTATTACACAATTGAGTACGAAATATATGCATAGCTAAACAGATTACATAATAATTCAATGACAAGACATTCTCAAATTCAAGAAGTTATAACATGTGTAGATGATAATTCGTATTTCTATAGAGTACATTTGAGATTATCAGAGTAGCTTGTTGTGCAACAACTAGACGAGTATCTTTATTTGCATTTTGGACCGTTTAAATTAACGTCCGTCTATGATTAAGGCACATTTTTATCGTTAGAACACTATAATCAAGTATTGAATATCCCAGTGAAAAAACTATTCACAAATTTCAATCGGATTTTTCTGCACCATAATCAAAGTTAAAATCGATTGATAATTTTGATTATCGTTGACCAAGAATTAAACACTAGTTGTTGTTGTTACTTAACCTATGTGAAAATTTCAGATTGAAATCGAATTATTCTGCAGCAATATCAATATTACAAATCGATTCATGATTTTAATTTTGCTGCAGAATAATCCGATTTCAATCAGAAAATTTCATATCGGGTATGTAACAGCACCAAGTAGTAGTTAATTCCTGGTCAACGATACTCGAAATTATCAATCGATTTTAATTTTGATCATGGTGCAGAAAAATCCAATTGAATCCAGTGAATATTTTTCACTGGGTAGGCTTGTACTCAATTTTCGAACATTTCTTACGCTACTTTCTATGGTCTAAATTAAATGGATTTTGCAAGACATTTCATGTCACGATTTATTAATCATGGTAGATACGTAGTTCAGTTTTGATTAGATCTGAAGAGTATTTTGGAATGATCAATGTCGTTGTTCTTCACTTTGAAAGTCATGGAAAATAGTTTCGTATCTTTCCCATACGTTTGTGTGTATACTATCGCTTAGAATAACCCTTGAATATGGTTGTATAAGACATGTAAATTTGATCGAGGAATACTATTGAGTCAATATGAATGCTATGAATAACATTTCGAAACATAAAAAATAATCAAATTGTGAGAAGAAAAAAATAGTTTGTATTCTTATGGAAAAAGATGGCATTAGGAAGTAAACAACATAATCATAAGTAATTTGATACGTGACATTTTTTTATGATTGAATCTCTCTAAACAAATAAATATACTCATAGTTTTTCAGTCGAATTCCCATGATAAAGAACTAATGAAACTGTAAATGATCATTTACAATATCTCGAACTTCTTTGGGATTTCAATATTTTACATTTTTTTATAAAGATATTCTAGTTTCGTATGCATTATGACGAATGTAAGTAACTATCAAATTGTAATTGCTTTACTAGATCATTGGTTCATTTAACAAACGTAACAATAATCTGATGCAACAATAGAGGCATGAATCGCAATGTTGAACATTATAACAATGAAAAATTTTATAGACTACGTCAACAACAAGCAATGCAAGACTTTTATAAATTTTATCAATATTAATAGAAGTATCTCGAATGTGAATTAGAAGATAAATTAGAAAAATCTCCAGAATAGATCGATCATAGGAGAACATGCATGGTATGTTTTGTTATTCTTCTCTCAATAATAAAACTTGATGAACTATCTATTATCTGATGATAATATCATGCGATACATTAAAAAAAGCAATAGATCACCAGAATCAAATAAATAACCAAATTTTATCATTATACTAAACATGACGAATTAAAACTCACAGTAACCAACATTGTAGTTGAACATTTTGTAGGATAAACAAGTAAAAAGCGACCGATTTCATTCAATACAATTATCGTTGATACAGTATTATATTCCCTCGGTTATTTGATAATTCATCGGCAGAGTTAAATGCGAATGTAATATAAATACCATTAAAACAAATATGCTATAAAATGTTCATATAAATAAATAGAACATGCTAATAGTACGAAACAAAAGCATGTTACTCATGAAAGTAGATTTCTTCTTCTGCCATAGATTCTCTTACAAAACGTAACTATCGTTCAAGCGATTATGTTAGTCGGATAGAAGAGAGAGAAAAAAAGTACTGCACTCACTAACATAATCAAGGGATCGACACCAAACAATCTAACTCTAACAACAATAATGAAACACCATACAAGATGTTTTCATTCGTTTTATTCTATTGACTTCTACAACACCATATTGACACATTTGATATGAAAATTTGTTTCTAATCAAATTCAACATACATTAGAATATGATACTTCTAGATAGATTATTATAGAAAATAAAGTTCTTATTTAAATTAATCATTTGTAAAAAAAAAGAAAAGAAATGTATTTTAAATATGTAGATGTTTTATGTCAAACATATTTAGGAACAATTTATTCTGATTTTTCTTGTTGTTCATTAGTTGAATGTAAGGAAAAATGTTCTTGATTCTGTTTTTCTTTTTCAATAGCCATGATACCATACATTGCATTTCGTTGTTCTTGTACACGTTTCATTCGTTTCGTTAATGCAAATGCTTTCATACGTCGTTGCATTTGTTCGGGCGACAATTGATTTATATTATTTTCTATTTCATTCTTGTTATCATGATCATCGACGTGTACTTCATTAGATAATTTTCGTAGAATAACTGTACGATCACTATCATACAAATCATTACGATCTGTAGCCTCTTCATTGATTACAACAGCTTGATCGAATGATCCTTTATCAGCTGTATCAATTAAATTATTGATCTGATCATGCTCGGCACGAAAATCATCTCGTTTAAAAATAACTGGCGGTAAACAAGGCAATAAATGTGCATGACGTATTGCTGTTCTAATATGAATATACAAATATTAGAATGAATAAATCAACATCAAACAATTGATATACCTTAAATCTTCACTGGCTGTTTTTAATAGATCTTCAATAATATTTATTTCTGATTCAGGTGACCACCATAGAATTTCAATACGATTCAAATCGACGGGAACAATAATCTAGAGAAATAATTTTAGAATAACATACAGAAGAAACAAAATAATTACTTTACATTTGTTAATTGAAAATTTTTTAGAGATAATATGTCACCTATTTCACCTGAGCCAATACGATCAGCAATAAATGCTCGTAAGATTTTACTTAAGTGAATGGCACGTTTTTGTCCAATATGATCGTAGGATACATGTTTTGGTCGTTTCATAACTGATGGATCAGACTATTCTATTCATTTTATAGAATAAATTTTCTCTTTAACGAAAAGGTAATCATACTTACAGAATGAGAAAAATATTCTTTAAATTCACTTGTACTAGAAATAGAATATTATTTAATATTTTTGAAAAATTTGTCACACATTCTATAACTAGTGCGGTTCTAATGGTTTTTTTTTTCTTCATTAGATATACTCGTTCAACTTCATATTTTGATTTAGTTTATCCTTCAAAAGAAACCATGATGTCTTGAAGTCAGAATGTTGTTTTTTGATTTTAATAGGATAGAAAGATTTTTATGAATAATATCATTAGAAAGTGAAAATATACTTAAGTAGATTGAACTGTACTTAAGTTTTTCAAGACAATGTGTTTTCATCGTATGACACAAGAATTGACGGAAGTCTGTGAGCAAAAAACTTAATTGAAAAATGCTTCACTACACACAGGAAATGTATTTAAGTTAGATGAAAAAAAGTTAGTAAGACGTCGAGAACATTTCAATCAATTTAGAAATCTTTCTACTGTTAGTAGACCTTGTTGACAAAACTTTTTCGTTTAACGCTTGAATGATTGTCTGAAACTTTGTGCCATTGATATGATTAAGTATAACGGTCGAGACGATGGTACTTCATCTAATAGCAATGTTTGATGATAGTGCAAGCAAGTATGAAAACATGTATTGAGTTTCTGTTAGTTAATAATTGATAGAAAATTAATAAAAAAATAACGAGATGTAATTACGATAGAATTTGTCTAGAAAAATAGCCTACATTCTCGAAAGTTCGACTATGTAATCGAAGTTTTGTATTCAGAACTTTCAAGTAAATTCGATTGATATGCATGTCAATCGTAGATTGCCATGCGATTTATATACAGAATATCGAACTACAGTTGTTTCTTTTCTCTTTTGAAAATTTACTTTACTCAATCGATCCTTTAATTTTCGTACAGTCCTATTTCACGGTTCTTTCTTTTAATATTCTCAATATAAAAATTATATTTTAATGAAAATAACTACCGTTTATCAATCAATCGTTTTAATACACCTTTTGATTCTTTTTTCATCGTTTCGTTTTCGACAATATTTTTTACATATGGATTTTTGTCCATTTGAACATTTAACTTTTTTAAATTGTAATGTCGCTTGAATAAATCATAGACATGTTTCGATTTATTTCCAAATTGATATGGTTTTAAAAACATGGTATTTTATCTAAAATATTTCATTAAATATCATCTATATCGATGTCTCTAGAAAAAACTACGAAACTAGGTAAAGTGAGCTCCATACTATACCGATCGATATTCGCATATAATTAATATTCAATCGATAGCTGTCACTATGTGTCAACTTCAAAATGAATTTCTACAATGTACAATTTTCTGTAATCTAAGCCTAAGTTAAACATATGATAGGTATCATGTACGAAAATGATAGAGCACAACATTTCTCTAAGTCATCTACGAGATGACAATTAGAATATGTAACTATTCAAGGAAAGAAAATGATTCCAAATCCGAAATAACATATGGCAAGAAATAGTGAAATTCATGTACCCCAATTGTTTTTACTTCTACGTTTCACCTGTGCAGTAGATAGAATTAGGACTTTGATAAAAATTAAACAGTGTTGCGAAAACGAATACACAATTGATCTTAGACATAACCAGGAGATTCATTCCGACCACTTGATCTGATCAGATTTTATGTTGAATTTCTATAAATCCGACAACATCTGTTATAGGATTCTGCCAAACTTCTAATGATGCCATCAGGTAGCAATTGGCACCCAAATAATTAATTATTATTTTCCCGTCAGATCTTTTACTCATTCTTCAACTAGGATTTCGTCAGTTGATCGGATCCAGTATCGGATTTAATCACCTAGGTTTCTATCAATCTATCTTCAGTTTTAATTTAGTACTAGTTAAATCTTAGAAACTACTTTTCTAATAAGTTTGTACTGAAAAAAGCGTAGTATATTTGACCTCGCTTTCAATATCTACGAATTTTATCTAGTTCATTTAAAGTACCTTATCCTGAATTGAGAAAAACAAAATACAAGAATCTTTTTGCTTATCCGTAAATCTACTTTTTCCATTCAGCATGAGCATTTGATATTTATGTAAAATCATGAGTAAGTGAGACTATCTAATCTAGATACACTGTAACGGAATTAATTACATCGTATTGTTTCTTGAAATTAACGAAAATGCTAAGATGTTCAACAGATAATACCAAATATTGATATAATTTGACGTTGATTTCCCAGAATTAGTCAAGATATTTTCCCATTTTCTTGTTCTACCAATGCAAAAAAAAATGTGATAACGCAATGATTCAAGTTCAGCTTTTTGACATTCATATAGATATATGTCGCACGAGAAATTAAAATTCAGTACAATTTAAAATTGTTTTAGGAAAAATTAAAATTTTAATTGTCCTATAGGAAAAATTAAAATATATTCTACGTCCAATAGAATTGATAGAATATCAGAATGTAATAAAAATGTACACTTTAGTGGCGTAACCAGGAAATCACGGGTGCCCGGGCGGTGCCCATAATCTTTAAAAAAAGTCATTCACAATAGTTAAAATTTCTTCTGATGCTCAATTGAGTTTTTTAATTTTTGCTTTTCTAAAGAAAGAAACAAAAGTTCATTAATTGAAAAAGCTGAAGGTGATGGTTGTTGTTCACTTGTATAATGTGAATGAATTTGTTCATCTCGTTGATCAATTGTAGAAGATGAAGCTGTTGGTTCTTGTTGTTGTTCATCTGGAGAATATGATGTGGTAATCTAAACTGTTTGATTCACTATTAACTCACTTGAGATTAAGGAAGCATCACATTTTTTCTTTTTTGTAGTCTCTGAATAAAAAAATGACTCAATAGTTCCACGTTTAGGCTCTTTGGAAGTGTTCTCCATTTCAAAATAAAATAAACTAATTTTTGAAATGCTATTTATTCAGTAATCGATTGGTTGCTTTATTTTCCGATATATTTATATACAGAAACGAAAAATAGACGACCAATTGATGTTTCTTACTGATCAGTGTCTAGTTTAATCCTTCAGATGTCACTATAACTTTTTTTTTCACAGCTACTATCTATACAATGAAAAAATAACCAATACTTGAATCGTAATTATCAAGTTTAAAAGTTTCTCCGGTGCCCGGGCAAAAGCTGTCGGTGCCCGGGCGCTGCCCGGGCATGCCCACCCCTGGTTACGCCACTAGTACACTTAAACAAACGTCGCGTATATCATTTAAGTAGATATTCAAGGATCACTCTATAATTGTCATAGATGAATTCTATCAGTTACTTGATAGACATATTGAAGGTTTAAATCACAGATTTCAAGAAAATTTTTCTATAAAACAGCCATTGTACAATGATATAGTACTTGTTATTCGAGAATCTTGGGGAGATTCTCAGCTGAAATTCTGGGTGAATAAAAATTTTAAACTAATTAAAATCGTTGACAATAATTTTGTATATGCAATTAAATCTAATCATCTTGTTATTACCTATGAAAATTTGTATGTAAAAATCAAAGAATGTCACGAAAGAGTTGTTCATCACGGTCGAAAAAAGAGTTAGGTTGATTTACGTTGTGTGAACACTTAAAGTTCATTCAATCTAAATCTTTTATGTGAGTGCTGAATTAATTACTTCTATGGAAACATATAATTGTAATGGCACTTGTTCAACACAAATGTCGTTGTCGAGCAACAAAAATACAGTGTGGGACTACATGTCATTCATCAAAAGCGACATCATGTTCAAATTTCTAGTATAATTTTTGTATTTTCGAATTTTAAAGTAATAAAGTTGATATTGTGTATTCAGGAAGATTTAAAATTCTCCTATAAGAAAAATTTTGAACTGTCCTGAATTTTAATTTCTTCTGCGACATATATATATATATATATATGATTGCATCGACTCAATCGAAACACACAAAAGGAAAAGAGAAAACCATAATCGAATTATGATAAAATTGTTAGTGTAATCCGTATGGGATTAAAATGTGAAATGCGATACAATTTTCGTTGTCGATCCCATAAAAACTAGTATTTTTATGTAATTCTATTGAGATACATTCTACATAATTGCTTAATTTACAGTATAGAGTTTTAACAAGATAATACACCGTATGAATTCTAATTCGATGTTAGTTATTCATCATCTTCGATATTCTCTTGCAGCGCTTGATAGTAAAAATCATGTACGTTATCAATGAAACTACTTGAATTTAATTTTTAATTATATAGATATTAATTAGGTAAGAGATTAAAACTGAAATTCATTTGAAAAAAAACAGTCAAAGTTGCAAGAAGACTATTATCAGAATAAACTTGATAATTTACTTAAAAATTATAATGACACATGAGACTATTGAAAAACATTTGCATCACATTGAATTCTCAAGTCGAAATTACTGTGTTTTTACTTGCTCAAAGTATTCATGATCGAGGACTCGACGAAATATATTCCGTCATGCTGTAAGTCATGTTCATTTTCCGAATAAAGTCACATTCGATTATAGCCCAAAGAATATATAAAACAAGATGTGATGCAGATTACGATTGACTTCGAAGAATTCTGCTTTTTAGCAAATATAACGTTCTTACAAGCAGTGTGATCTATCCCAACATGGCAAATCAACATTTACAAATGAGTTGTCATCATCATTGCTAGTAGATTGAAAAATTGATTAGAACGTGATAAATTATATGTAATAAAAAAGAAAAAAACAGCCATGAAAATTGAGAACATTTGCTTTATCAACTATGTAGCCAAGTATACACATATGAGAAATAGATGATTGAACTCCAAATTATTACATTACAAACAACAGAAGAATACTTTCTTATTTTATTTGACAATATTTTTATCTCAATACTATGATTTTTACATTTAAGGGTAAAATACAATATTTTCGTCATAATTGCAAGCACCGAAAGTATGCTGCCTGCTCTGTTAGCATATTACCAATCTGATAAGTTATCATATGACAATTAGGGGAAAGATAAATAAATTGTGGTTAAATGCGATTTTGAATTCGATTAATGAATTCGTTCCATTGGTATGCGTAACATGTTCGATTCATTTTTATACGACGATTAAAAAAGCACCCTGATAAAAAATTAAATTAAAATAAAAACTAGATATCCGTCGAATAAAACACCAGGGTATTCGTAGATGCTAGTTAAGTCTCAGTTTCATTGTAATACTGTTCGTCTTGTTGTTGAAAGGCAATATGACTATCATTATCATCATCACTCATATAAATCTTTGAATTTGAATTCATTCGTACATTATCTATTGAATCATTATCAATATATTTTCGTTTTAATAAATACCAAACAAATGTCGATTGAAGAAGTACGATAATACATGAAATTATACCTGTCCATACAAATAATGTAGTTATCAATAACATATTTCCATGACTAGGTAACCATATCCAATACGGATTGTTCGATGGGAAATAAAGAATAAAACCAACTGCATAAAACCTTAATTAAAAAATAACATTTTCATGCATCATAAACCTAATGCATAGAAAGATTCGTTTAAACTCTACACCCATCGGCTATAGACAATATTGTTAGAACACGTATCAATCTTCATAAATAGACGATACAAAAAAATTATTGTTTTCTAAAGACAGACATTTTTAATTTGTTGACATTCAAAGAATAAGAGCCGTCATTATCAACAATTATACGTTTTTTTAGTCATAGTCCTTCGATGCTGACGATGGAAAACATCATAATAATACGATGCCATGCGACTTAATATTATTATACGTTTACAGCAATGATTTTAGGACTCTTAGTATCGAACTAAAATGTTGACAATAAATGGTAGAAAAATCCTCGTGTTATAATTTTCTTTCATCAAAAATACTGTCTATTTTCAGCAAAGTCGACAGACATTTAAATAATTCTTGTCATCAACATATAAAATTTCAGATAGTAAATTGTAACCGATATCAGTACGTTGGTATTGCTTAGGTCTTGTTAGGAGTGTAGGAGAAAAAACTTTTTTCTATATCATCGATTCTCAATTCTATCAGACATCTAAATAAGTTTCTAATCAAAATCGAATGCTGCATAGTGTGCTTCCATGTTATACTTATTTTCTCGCAACGACATGATTGAAACGTGTTACTTCTATTGAATATACTCTCAAAAGATTCCCTATGGATTTTAATTCAGATTAGTTTTTTCAAAGTGAACACCTTCTCTCTACACATTTCATCATCCATAATAGATTTGAAGACGAAAGAAAAACAAAATATATTAGAATCTTGTACGGGTATGAATTTCGCTATGCTACATTCTTTTCTCGTAGCCTACCCTACTAAATTTAAAAGTTACAACAACTGTATATCGTGTCTCATTTCAGTGGTTATGAAATGATGAAGTTAGATATTACAAATGTCAAATCACATGAATAGAAGAAACATAGAACTACCCCCTCCCTGTCTACCTACGCATTAGAAGACCCCTGTTCTTTTATTGTGTCAAATCATGCAGAGGTTTCACAAGAATCTTCTATTCTGTCTCATCAATTTCCGTAATTTTAAATTGAAAACGTTCTTCAAATAATCAAAACCCTATTGAGGATTTGGAAAGAGATCTTGAAAAGTCCAAAAACAAGGCTGCCCTTATTCTCTTAAACTGTTCAGTTAAAAACCATGAAAACTATTCATATTTTTATGTAAATAGGACTAATTCAAATTCAAATTTTTCGTGAAATTAATTAATTGAAGGTGGTCATCTATTACGCTGGACACGCTACATTCCTTCATGGGGGTCTTCTATTGTGGGAAATGATTTAGATGGAACATAAATATTTAAAAAAATGTAGAAAAAGAAAAAAAAGACATGAACAGCTCTTGTGATTTATTTATGACTGACACGTAGTACATATTCAATAGGTATTTTCTAATTATTGACCTATGAATATAAGATATTGTTCAATACTAAAGTTTGTCAGACGTCTAAACAGACCAGGTTGACAAAATGAAATATTTATCCTACAGTTTTCATATAGGGTTGCAAGACTCTACTATATATAATCCTACCATAGTCCTTGAAGTAATGTACCAATAATTCTGGAATACGTTGCTAATATTTGATTTGGTCTATGATATTCCCAGATTGATGCAACAATACAAAATATAATTGAATAGAGTAATAATATATGAACATAGATATCGACTTCGTTTCTTCCATGAAGATGAAAATGAAATAAGAAAGCTTCAATAGTAAATGCCAAAATATTAACTAGAAATTCTATTCCATCCGGTAGTGGATATTTATAATGAACAAGAATTTCAAAAAATGAAGCAAAACCAAATCCAAGAAACATGGTTATATGTTGAGCATTGTTCTCGCCGAAACCCCATATTTTTCGTTTTAATTTGTCATCATATAAATGTGTAAAACCAGTTAGAAATTCTCCTACCATACCAAATATTGAACAGAATAGTTTCAAAATAGATTCGATTGGAAATTTTCGACATGAAGAATAACATAAACATGGAAATGTTGTCGTTGTTGAATATGATAGATGAGGTTTTATTGAATTTATTCTACGTCGATGTATCTCATAATATTTTATGGCAACACTAAAACCCCACCATATGGCAAATATTGCAAAAAATGTACCAGGTACAATATGACCAAGAAGCGTACCCATTATGACTAGATTAAATTATCTAATGTAATATGAGCAATTAATTTTATGAATAAATTAAACCATACATATATATATATATACCTCTTTATAGTTAAGACTATAATAAAATTCTTGAAAAATAAAATTTGTCCATCAATGTAAAACCATTGTACTGTAAGTATCGATTTAAATTATTTGACAATAAAATTTATATCAGTATGTTTCATCAACAGTACTGTAATTAACATTGATCTTTAGTAAATTCGAAACTTATCAATCTATTTACAATATGTACTACTCATCATCGTATACACAACATACGATTATGAATTGAGGAAAAATATGGACGTCTATGAGGAGGCCAAATAGGATAGTACAAAGAAGGATGATGGATCTAGAACGAAGTGACATTGGGTGAGACAAGAAAAAATAGATAGAGGGTGCCTCAAGACGAAGTCTATGTTAAAGCATTTCTTTATGTAGCAGAAGAAAAATTTACACAGTTCACATTGCTTCGGATATGTACCTCACCAGTTGGATGTGATAATGTTTTTTGTACGAAGTCTTTGTTTTTCTATTTTCATTTTCGAAAAGTACCATGCCATATTACCAACGGCACTTGAAAAATTGAAAAAAAAAACATATCTTGACTCTGTCATGCATCCATTTCTGATCAGAAACACGAAAAACATAGCATCTCTGATGATGAAACGGGTATCATTTTTATTTCGAGGAAAGTGTTCATTTCCATGCGTGAAATTGAAATACATTTAGAAAAAATGTCGGTTTCCTCGTTTAATTGACATTTTTTTTCAGTGTTCAAGTCCCTGTTCATGAAATTATATGTTTACTTCTCGCTTACTCTTGCAGGACAACCCGAATGAAGCGAAACAGAAGTTCGATCCAATGAACAGAGAAAGTTAATAAATGTTGTATAACCTTCGATTTTCTCCAAATTTAGAAAACAATATTTTAGAGAAAATTGAGCCACGAGAATTTTTCTATTCAGAAAAGTCACAGCCGTGTTATTTTTTGACTACTCGATTAACGAATCCTCTAATGTACTGTCTCTCCTTGCTTGCCAAGTATAAAATTTACATTTATCACGAGAAAACAATTGAACATGGTTGTTCGTTTCCTAGATTGACAAAAAACTTGTTTCATTACACTTTATTTTAGATTTCCATTAGAGCCGCTGTTTGTTTCATATTTCGACGTAACTGATTGCTTTTAATTTGGATTTTAGAAGAAGCAAAAATTGCTCATGTCATCATAACAACCATAATTTCATGTTGAATGGTCATTCATCCAATGAAATAACCTCAAGTATATAAAATTTTCACATGGAAATAATTGGCCTTACCTTTTCTTTAAGAAATTTGCATATGACATTGCTTAAATTCATATCAGATGAGAATCACATCAATTTCACGTCATTGAATATAAATTAGTCACTTCTATTGTCAAATAGTAAATGTTACTTTTTCTCTTCAGAATCTCAACTTTCATTATTTTCATACTACTTGAAATTCGACACTTGAAAGTAAAAGTGTTTCACGTTTTTTTGCATTTTACGCAATTTTGTTCATAGGTGAAAGATACATAATTTCGTAAGCGTTAAAACATATTCTGTCAAGTGTATTATTGTATTATAGTAGCACATAACAAATGCCCTTTGATCAAGATTCTTCTGGCACGTCAACTATCTTAGAATCCTATTGCATCATCAAAATGCATTATGCATTTGTTCGATGCTTCTACATTAGTTCATTTGCTCGTATGCTTGTCTATTGACACGATACTAAGAAGAAGAAAAAAACGAGAGAAAGAGAAGTGCAAATAAGACTGGTCAAAAATTGAATCGTTTATCAAGACTATTACCTATAGACAAATTTAAAAGAACATACAAAGCGAGAGCGGCTATTAGTAATTATAATGAATCGATATAGACTAGAAACAAGTTGACAATGTCATTTAAACTTATTGTTGTCTCTTATGAATAATCTATCGTTACGACTCAATTTACACAGTGTTCATCTGTGCTTAATATTTGTTATTTTATTCATAGATCTGAATACGTAAGTAGTATTGGATATAATTAGTCGGAAGAAGCAAAACGAAAAAAAGAAGAAGGTAGTTTAAATATGTCAACATTTATTTCGATGATCTCATTTGCACTGTGTCGTATCGAATGGTACATCACGTTCTTCAGGTTCTTGAGGAAAATGATCATCTTGCCAATTAAATTTCGGTACGTAATCTCCATTTGAACCATTACATGATAGATGGATTGGCGCTTCTTCGTAAAATGCTTGAAGTACAGATGATCTTAATGGAGTCCAATGAATCGATCGATAATTTTCATAAATCGTTTGATCGATACTTGTTTTAGCATGAAAAATTCTGCATAAGTGAAATATTTTATTTTTCTTCTAACGTGTATAGCCCCTACTTACTTTTTCATAGCTTCAAAAAATCGATCAAGTGCATCATCTCGTATACTTGTTTTACATAATTCAAGACTACTTTTTGGATAATAATGCATATAGTTAACACACATTTCATCATTAATACCATAACCACCGAATGTCATGTTCGTTCGGATTTCTGTATTATAAATACATGTATGAACGATCGAATCGCCTTGTTCGATTTTAATTGGTTTTGGTAAAAGACGAATCTCTTGAAAATGAGGACTGTAATGTCGATCCATATTCAATGTTATAATTCGACCGTTTGGTTTTATAACACGAGTAAATGTTTTTATACCATTCAGATGTGTATGAAGTTGAGATGCAAATACGAATATGCCCGTCGATGGTAAACTTACTTGAGTACATTCATTGTTACAGTAACCCGATACACGAAATGCTGAAGATTTTGGTGGAATAGAATTTTTAGGATTATATTCAAGTCCTATTTCCATGATACCAGCAGTATATTTTCTTAATCTTGGAGTATAGTAAATTCTTATACCCGATCGATCGATGATACCTTTTTTTAAATATGGATTATTGAAATGTACTTCGAGTACAAGAAATTGAGACGTTCTCGCACCACCTATAATACCACCAGCTACTTTAGGATAGAAAAAATTTGTTGCCCCATAAGCCCAAGCTCCAATAACACGACGACAAGGTATTAAACCCATCGGTTTTTGTTCACTTGTACATTGATCATTGTATGCCGGTATTTGTATAGTCGGATCAACATCGCAATGAAATAATTCCATATGATGTACTATACCTTCACTTTGTGATGATATGATACCATCGAATCGTATTATATGATGAGTTTGTTCCATGATAAACGATGGTAATTCAAAACGTGTACACCAATATGTTGTTTCCACGTCCGGTATGAGAACATCTTGATTTAAATAATCAAGATGTGGAGCATCATCAGGTATTGATGGAAAATCAACCTAATCATGATATTTAGTATATGTAACAGAAGTAAAAACAAACAAACACCCTTTGTCTTGCCATGTCGATTAACTTACTTGACTTTTAAGTAATTGAACATGTTGCAATGTTAAACTCATACGTTCAATATCAACTTTAATATGATTTTGATATTTTATCTTTAGAAAATCTTGACGTGTTATTGAACCAGTTAATAAGTGAATCGTACCATGATCGATAATATAATTTCGTTGTTCTTCATCGCATGTATCTAATGGTCGTCTTATTCGTATTGTTATCTTATGTTTTCTTTCATTTTCGATCATTTCTTTATTTTCAATCATATATTTTAATTCAACACCATTCATTGGTATAAATAATAAACTATCGTCATCCGTATATCCATTATACAATTGATCATCGAAACCATATATAATAACATCTAAATTAGTTGTATCTAAATCATGATTTGAAAATGCAAGTAAACCACTATAACCATTGATTAATGTTATATTCCAACGAAAGATAAGTTCTTTCTTATCATCATCATAATAATCCCATTCAAGTGTACTGTCTAATGGTTCAGATAAATCTATCTTATATCGTAGATGTCCGCCTTCTTTTTCTTCTTCTTGTCCATCATGTCGAACTCCAAAAATTAAAACAATTTTGATGATGACTAGAAATAGCAACATTTTGATTGTTTCTGTAGAGTTAGTGATAAGAAATGTTCCCTTTTATAAGATAGAACCATGGCAATAAATCTTCGTAGAACAAACATGTTTTCTCGCATTATCTCTCTTGTTTATTCTTTTTATTATGCAGGATAAAATAAAAAAATCTTCCATCATTCTTAGTTTACTGTTATACTAGATGAGAAAAAAGATCGCTAAGCGAAAAATTAAGTAAATGATGGCCGTCATGACTTATGGATTGTAGTGTAATAAATATTTGCATACAATTATTGACTTAAGAGCATCCTCTGTTCTTTCTGCAAGCGATAAAGTTAAAGTATTCAATCAGTTGTTAAAATGACTGAATAACAAATTATTTTTGTGTATCAGTAGTAAAAGACGGTCAACAAACATTCGTATACACGTTATTTTGTTTAGAGAAAAAAAAGAAAGGAAAAAAGTGTTACTTTTTCTCTTATTGGAACGGTCAATTTTTTATATTTCTATAATGCTAATCTATTCTCTTTTAAACGAAAAAGAATATTTAATCTTCTCTTTGTAGAAAGGAAAAAAATTGGATTTGTATGATTGTCAAACATATACCTATATTCAATCATATCATCTCATAATTTTTTGACATATTAATTTTATTAGTATTCATAATATATGAGAAGATAGATTTATTTATCTTCGAATAATGCATTATAATAATCAACCTTCGTCGTCGAATAATTGGCCTTCAACTGTAAAATATCAAAGTTATACTTCTGATCAGGTAACATATAAAAATCCTTGTATTTTTTTGTTCTTTTTCTTTTTCTGCATTTGCATTATACTACTTAAATGTAGTATGTCAACAATCATTTTTCATCTCAGTGACTTTTCGTTAAGCAGAGAAAAAAATGTTGAAATTTGATTTGATTTTTTGTTTTCCGATTTGAACTGTCACATGTTTCATGAAACATATTCACATACATGGCAAGAATTGATTTTAGTTTTTTTTTACTAAGCTTTTTCTTAGCTAATGTCTTTCTTTTGTAGCGGCTAACAATCATCTGGTTACTTGGTTTGGGAACTGTTGCACTTACGTTAAGTGTTTCAGCTTTAGTTATCGTTTTTGCTGTTGAACATTCTTGGTTTCATGATAGTTTTAATCATACGTTTATTTCTAATCAAACATCTCCAAGTCAATATGGTCTTTGGCGTTTATGTTTTCCTAATGGTACATGTGGTGGTTGGTTTTCTAGTGATCCACCCTTTGGTTATTACATTGAACAACGTCTTAATCAAGCTAAAAGTAAATTAAAAATTTAATTCTATAATTCAATTTCGAGTGTCTTCGTCTGTGTGTGTGTGCTTTCTTTTTGAAGTTGGTATAAATGCATGGCAAGCCCTTGAAATTGTTTTTCTATTTTTAACAACATCGGCGTTAATAATTGCTATAGTTTCTATTATTTGTTATGAATTTCAAAAAAGTATTCATTATTACTTGGCTCTATTAACTACGTTTTGTATTTGGCCAGCAGGTAACTGATTAGAAACTTTGTTTATGTTTTTTTCTTTTCAAACAATTATCTTCTTTTCTCTCTTTTTGTCCGTACTAGCAAGTGTTGGTATAGCAGGATTATTTGTTTTTGGTTTCTCGGTGTATAATGTTGCAACACAACCACGCGGTCTTGATTGGTGCTTTTATGTCAATCTTGTTGCTGTTATTCTTTCGGTTATTGCTGCTATTCTATTGACCATCTATGATATTCTTTTAAAGAGACCGATAAAGTATGTTGATTAGTTTTCTTTCCAATCATGCGAAGAAAAAAACATACTCTTCAAACATCTACGCTTAAGTGCGTGTTTTACGTTTATTAGATATCCTAGAGAATCGTTCGCAGAGGCTTTATTCAAGGGGAAATTTTTTTTTATTAGTCCAATGAAAAACGAACTTATTTCTTTCGTATCATAGTTTTGTTTTCTTTTATTTTTGTTTATTCCTATTGGATTACATGTATACTTATTGCATTACATGGATGACAGTAGTATGCAAACAATCTCAGATTTAGTCAACGTTTAAATACATTTGGTTTTGTATCAATGGAATGAATTAACTTGAATTTAAAACTTTCTAATCTTATTATAATAAGAACTCGTTCGATTCAGATAATACAGTCAACAAAGAAACCCCACAATTTACAAATATGATGTCATATGTCTCACTGTGAATCTCGGTTGCTAAACAGACTATTTCAACAGATTATTCTTTGTCCTTTGCATGAAACTCAATATTTCAAAGATCAATGCGTATATTTATATTGTTGAAATATTCAATGAGACAATGAGAGAAGATTGTATTACAAAATATCTTATCGATTAGAAATTGAAGTAAAAAGTCTAATCTTTTGATAATAAACTAGAAGGATTCTTCAAGGATAAGAGCGTCATAAGACATTCAGAATCATAAAAGAGTATAATAAAAATTCTTTCACAACTTTTATCAGAAATACTCGTAAACTGTATGCGAAAAGAATGAAAAACTATTCATATTGAAGAGAAGCATTCTTTGTATGTATGAGTTATAAATATAAATATTCAAGATTTCATTGACAATGTAACAATTTCACATTCTTCACTAATTAGTTCATACCACAGAAGTTTGTAGCGAAAAAGAAAAACAACGGAAAAATTAAAATTTTAGTAAAGTGTTGTAATGGCAAGACAGAAATCATCGATTTACATACATATAGTTCTGACATTGTCAATCATCCATTTATTAATAAATTATTGTCATTGCTCAAGTGATTTTTCACTAAACAAAATGAACAATTTGTTAGATCAATTATTTTAAGAGACTTTCTCATGTAGCCAGTCTAAAGATATACTATGTTACTCTAATGAATATACACAAACATCTACATACTTGATTAATCATATATAAGAGAAAGCATGCTCCTTGAGAAAAAAAAAAGATAAATATTCATTTCAAATAAAAAGAAGACAGCATGTTAAGTATTTTAACATGAAATTTGTATAGATAATTGAACAATAGTTTACTATTCTGGTGCATTATGGTATGTCACTATCAAAAATTAATCATTCATATCTGTTCTGTCTTCTAGAAACTTCCAAGAAACATTGTAGAAACTTTTTCAGGAAAATCTGTTGATGACCATTTGATACTGTGTTTCTTCTTTAAATTTGAAATAGATTTTTTACCAGTATATTTTGATATCGAATTTCTTTTTTGAAGAGTTGATGAAAGTGATCATACCGTTGAAGCTTATGTGGATCTGAGTCGTTATCCAATCAAATCAAATCCATCAACATCATCTGTTGATAAACGTAACAAAAAACCACGTAGAAAATCTCATGATAATCAAGAAGACATCATCCATTCAAATCCATATCATCCAACACAAACATCGAATAATGCTTCGAATACTGATTACGTAACTAATCCTAATCATCAAACACATGTACCTTATACATCCGTAATGAGCAATCAACCAATCAATTCGATGATGCAACCCCAATCATCCACCAATATGTATCGAGGTCCTGGTGTTGTAACGTCACCATCAGCAAATTCAGTTCGGTCACAACCATGGTACTATCAACCACCGGCTTCATCATATCCTTATGACGCACCACATTGGCATAGAACAGGAATGCATCCAATGAATTATAATAATGATTCAGCAAACGAATATGTACAACGTGGAATATATCGACCAGCTCGATTCAATCCCAATGAACGACCCTACGAACCAAAAGACGAACCACGTATATTTCATTATTATACAGGTCATAATCAATTTTCTACGCTTGATCCAAGTGATGTTGCTTTATCAAGATATCAATCATCAGTACAAGGATCTAGTTCACCAGGTCGATATACTGTTAATCCTTCTTATTATCAACAAACAAGCTATTAAAAAAGCACACTGTAAATTCAATACTTCAAAAGAGAAGTCTACCAAATTTGATTAGTTTTGATGACTATAACTTCATGCGATTCTAATGCCAAAATAGAACATTTCTTTCTTTTTATTAGTCTTCTCTTAAAGATTTTTTTTCTCGTTATTGATCGATCAATATAAAGAATAAATTTCAAGATTGTATCATTATGGCGTCATGTCGAACGAATCATTTTTAGGATTTTTTCTGATGAATGGTCTATCTTGACGAGCATAAAAAATATATCATTCAATACGGGTCCCTACTCATTTTTTAGTAATTCAATAAGTAGGAAAATGGTGATCAACTCTGATTCCGTTTTACTATTCCCGAATCATCAATATACCAGTTGAGAAAAGAATGAAGTAAGGACAAAAATCTGAAGCGAACATTCGAATAACTCCGGATATTATTTTTAGTCTTCTATTCTTTTCGATTAATATGATTAGAAGACTCTTAGGAATATTTTGAAAAAACAAACGAATGTTCACCTACTTCAAAAAGCAAGCCTTAGATGATTTGCGATGGATTATTGGGTCTGAGTGAGAGTGCGTGAATGTTTTGATTGCTATTTTAACAAGGGGAGGGGTCGGACTCCCTGCATCCCTGATACGGAGGATTCAGGGAATATATATGCGATACATAAGACGAAGTTCGATGGAGTCAATAAAATACATATTATAAACGATATATGCAAAGAGATTGATGCTAACTCATTGCTGCTTAAGACATTACATCGATATCAATGGATTTGAATAGGATTTCTTCCATATAGCTATGTGATATGAGGAGCTAAGTTCGAGATAATAAAAATATAGGATGCTTAATGTTTGATTGTTTTTTTTTCTGGCGATCATTCGATGTCTGCATGACAGTTGACTGAGCGAAATAGTTTAGGACGAAAAGCCTAAACTTCAATTTGGCTGCTTCAGTACATCTCCTTCCATCATTTCGTATCGAGAAGAAAAATGGCCTCCAGGACCCTCTGCATTCTCGTCATATTCTTCGCATTCTTCGAAGTTACGTTGTATCCTCACCGTATCTCGGATTCGAAGACTTCTCATGGATCCTCGTATCAGGGGTACGGTGGGAATACAGAGGATACTGGGATCCACTTTTCCTCCTTGTGTTCTAAGTTTTCGAAATAGAAAGTTCTAACTATATAAATGAATTCATTATTACAATATGGAAAATCCGATTTAGACTGTTATGCTAATGATCGAAAATAAACACTATAAATTTCTCCGTCTTATGAAACAATAACATCTGCAAACGGAGATAGATCATAGATTTTCACCAAGGAATGTATCCAGACACGTTCGGATGCTTTCTGTGCACGACTTTCTGCATCCTCATTTTTCGAAAACAGTTGTATCTATCATAAACACAGCTCCTGCTTTAAAATATTCCTTCAAAAATGTCTGGCTTTAATAAAACTTCACTGTTATTAGTTCATAATACTTGCAACATGAAAACATTGAAATGCTGCCACTGTCGAAATACTAAGAATTGTTGATTAAAACTTATGACAATTGAACACATAATTACTGTTAGCAACAATCAACAGGTCGACTTTTAAGTGTTATACAAACTGTCATTGGCACTATCAAGAACAAATTACATTTTTTGTGATTTTTTCGACCAGTCATATTTCAACGAAGGAGTATACTTTTGACGTGAAATCTTTACTATGAGTACATTTCGTTTAGAGTTTACTCATCATCGGAGAACGCCTTCACAAAAGTGAATTGTTGATCGATAGATTGACGGTGCCAGGTGCATGAAGCAATCATCATTTTTGGTGATGTCTCTATATGCATATCCCATTAACACATCATGCTAGACAATTGAAATATCTATAATCACAGATAAATTTCATGAGTAAATAGTTGTTCCACTGAAAATTTCTACTTTGTAGCTAGTTCCTATGATTAGCAATACATACAAAAAAATGATAATTTCTGCAAAAACCTCAGTTTTCGTAGGGATTGCTTTAGTAAAATATATGAACTCATAGAACCCGAATTCATTTGGTTTCTAGGTACACCCATGATAGTGCAAAGTTATCTATCAATTCGCGAGAAATTCTAAGCATATGCTTGAGAGTCTGATCGAAATATTCCAATAAAAAAGAGTTGAAATTCGTCCATAGTGTCTATTGAAAAACAGCTCTTTTATTCTCTATGTTTATGTAATGTTCTCAAGATCGTGATTGTAAGGACAATGGGTTAATTAAAAGTGAATTGTAAATCAGAAAGAAATTCTAAAATACCTAGGATACAGTTTCAACAATTTATGTATTTTGTCTCAACTAGATTCTTTGAAGACAATAATATCACCTCAAGAATTTCATTGATAAAAATGTAGCCTATCCATTTTAAATGAGCATCACAGTATTTTTAGACGAATATCTTTTCAAACTTAGATGAAAAACAAAGCAAAGCAAAATATCAAACATGTTTTTCTGAAAAGTATTCAATATTAAATTAAAAAGGGCAAATTTGTTTTTTACTCACGCTGTCGAAGTTTCTGTTGGCTATTTACGAATTCATCTTCAAGAGAACTTTAACCTTATAATGATGTAATGTTCGATGGTTTTCAAGTTTATCATTTTTAGCAGAAATTTATACATTGTATTTATTTTTTTATTTTTTTTTCGGAAATCGTATGTTTTATTCAGTGAAATGATTCCAACTAATGAATTAACTGTCATGTTTCGTGAAACTCACAATTGTATTCGAAGAAAAAAGTGAATGTAAATTTAAGAGCGAGTGTTTTGATGCTCTTCTCTCCTCATTACAAAGTGTTTAATAAGAAAATTGTTAAATTGAGACACCTGAAAACTACGAGCGAGCAGAAAGAATGAAAACAAAAAATAGGATGCCCATTAGAAAACGATGCGCCAAAACATTTCTGCACATTATACATTTTATGTGTTTTTAACAAGTATTATGAAGCTAAAGATATGTGAGTTCCAAATTTTAGCCGTTGAGGGACTACATTAATAAGCTTTTTTCTTTGGTATCAATAAATTATACCACCAAAAATAATATTCATTGAAGAAAACAAGTTTCACTTCGAAAGAAAAGTTAACTAAAGCACGGAAAAGTTAAATAATTATATTCCGAAATTTTCAGAATTCCAACAGAGAAAAATCCTACCTCTAACTTCATTCAATTAATTCAAAGTGAAAGTATTCTTCTTGAACAAATTTCAATTCAACTTGGTGTTGGTACATCGGTACTAAAACTGTTGACGTAGACAAAGTATTTCAAATAAGACTGGATACGTTGTACAGTAGATTTCGCAGAAAAGAAATTAACGCAAAGGAACACAATTATCAAGTTTGTCATTGTGCATAGGCAAGAAAATAAAACGTTTTAATTCTATTTTCTACTCTCTCTCGTCTTTTTGTGAAACACGAACTGAAAGGAGTGTTGAAGTGTTTAAGGTAGAAATTTGGACCCCCCCCCCCCCCCCCCCCC
>OENT01001723.1:0-35969 GCA_900239685.1 Rotaria macrura | reverse complement strand
AATTTGACTGTTAAAACGGAGGAATTCGGACATTTGTTTAAAGTTTAAATGCGGAAAAAATAGCAAAAAAACGGCCGTTTTAACGCGTTATTTGCTTATTTTCGTCAGCTAGGGTGCTTCTGCCAGAAAATTTATTCTGTCTACTTCCCCTGCCAAAATATCTGTTCATTCTATCTATTGTTTCTGCCATAATATCTGTTTATTCGATTTGCTGCCTCAGCAAGAATATTTATTTATTCTATTCCCTTTTTCTGCCAACCCATCTATTCATTCTATTTTTTGTTTCTGCCGGAATACCTAATTTTAGAAAAGCTTTTTGAAATATTATTTTTTAATGCATAATTTATTTTGTTTTTACTTGATTCCAATAAAGACAAACTTAGATGATGATATTATGAAATAAATGTGGGTTGTTGAATACTGTCTACCGAAACAGCTTAACGTTTCTGCCAAAATTTAGCCCTCCACACTTGCAAAATTAATCGGGAACCATGATGACAACGAACGATGCGCTATATCATGAGTTGCCTAATATTCACATCCCAAAAGTGGCTACGTAAAGACCCCAACAATTCCACGTTGATATAATGAATTCGAAATTCAAGATGAAAATAATTCTTTAATGGTCATGTAACGAGACGTTAAAGAAGATTCACGCGGGCCCGACTAATTTATTTATTTATTTTAAAATTATCTTTCCTATTTTTTCAAAATAAAGCAATCGTTTCTTCTTGAAATTCATTATGATTGTAGCTGAGTTGCTATTTTATTATCACCCTCTCGTCTAGTGAAAGGCTACGGATGTTATCCTGTTTAATTTGTTAGAATGTCACATTAATCCAAGATAAACTTTTCAGTAGTCAAGTTACAAATGACACGATCCAACAATATAATCCAATCCAATGAAAATTCTAAATAACCGAAGCGAACGTCTGGTAAGATTGTCGTAAAACAGCAACATAGAAAATCAAATGCATCATAAATATTAAAAAATAATCATATTGCAAAGATGTCTCGTAAACATCTTATTAATTCCAATGGGAATTAAAAATGATACGTTACGTCTCTTATATGAAGCTATTGTTATCAAACAACAAAATGAAAACAAGAATCAAGTTATAATTGCATTCATACTGAATGATCTTAAACATAATCAACATGTTGCATTTACCAATGATTCTGATGAGAACACCGGCAAAATTCATGATGTTAATATCAATTACAACAAAATAAGTTCCTTCGATGCACAAGATGAGGAAATATGTCATAACATTGTTCGTTCACAAAATATATCAAATGATATTTTCAATCACGCATCACCCACACAAACAATGTTAACAACAATTCGGGTTTAAACCATTTACATTATTTTTCGGCTCCAATGGCTGAAAAGAACTTGTATTTTAGAAGTAGTGGACTATCTTTACAAGATGACAGTGATCTTGAAATTGTTCCGAAAGGTTTAAGAACAGCTATTATTGAAGTTTATAATGTTAATTTGGTTCGCCTTCTTCTTCCTAGAGAAAACCAAATAAAATAGTCGTAATGATGATGATGAAGACAAACATGTTTATGTTAAACAAAAAGATGATCCTCGTTTAGATAAAAATCTTACTACTTGAATATTTATTAGCTTTCACATGTTATTGCAGTATCATCTGTGAAGCTTTTTCTCAACGACGACGTGAACTAGCAGCCTATTTTTGTGATATGATACGTTCATCTTCGCGATTCGGGCATCCTTTTTTCTATCATTACCGCCGTTGGTTTGCTCAAAAAAGCGGAAACTATTGCAAACACGTCATATTTTGATCGATGGGTCCAAAAGAGATCATGGTATTTATTTTAATGTCTTCTCTAGACTACGACCAATTGTTGGCAATTTATGCCGAAGTGCAGATCACTGTAAATCGTTTTGTAAAAGAATTCTCAATCGGGATGAATTAATTGAAAAATATATTATCGGAAAATCACGACCGTTTAAGTATCATACTCGAAAGCTTGAACAGATTAGTCAATCGCAGCCTACGACATCTAATCATCAGAAATTGGAGATTCTACATTTTATATGGCACTACTTTTTATAAGACAGTTCTAATAAACATTTATTTAATACCAAACTCTGACATTATAATATGAGAACTAAAAACATTAGAAAAAATACGAACCACTTTCTTTCTAACGAATTAGATGAATCTCTCATCAAATGAATTAATGAATGAATGGATTTTGTTACCCAAAATTTTATTTGATTCTACATATAGTTATGAGTTCTCTTTATCAAAATAATTCTTCTTTAAAAATGATCTAACTTTTATTTACGAGGGAATTATGACCACTGATTACGTTCCAGTGTCATCTTTTGGCTCTCAATAGATCTCAGTGAATCTAAGAATATCGTAGAATCAATGAAGAGTTACGACCGTTTTACTTCATTTTCGTAATGGCAAGGTATTTTCGAACAACCTAAAACAAAGAGTTTTGATATGACAGTTTTCCTACAGGTAGATCTATCAGGCCCTACAGATTCGTGACAGTTTCAAAGAGAATGAGAGTGACTTTCTCGAGATATTGAGTTTCCAATAAACTTGACAGCTTATCTCAGGAAAACATATTTTTCAAGTTTATGGGAAACTCAATATCTCAAGAAAGTCACCCTCATTCCCTTTGAAACTGTCAGGAGTCTCTAGAACTTGATAGATCTACCTGTCGGAAAAATTTCATATCAAAACTCCTTGTTCTAGGTTGTTCGAAAATACCTTGCCATTACGAAAAATTTATTGCTACTCCATAAGATGAATACTTCTAGGGTTTTCTTAGTCTCGTTGAGTTCTACTTAGGGTCATGAGATGAAGCTGGAAGCTCGGAACCAGTTAGAGTAGTTCCCTCGTTAGAATAATAACCACAGTATATTTTAGAATTTTAATATAACAATTTCATCTGTTAATGAAGATTCTGATTTAGTATGCGTTCATGAAAACATTAAAGATTGGTCGTTGGTGCGAACTAATGTTATAAACACTTCCGAAATAATTATGGACGTATTACGTTCAGTAAGTTCGGCTTTCTTATCTTCATGATGTATATCCTCTTTCCTCACATACTAGCAATCGGTACGACTGTAGAATAGAAGCACCCAAACTTTTTATACACATCGAACAGAAAGCTAATCTATTTTTAGCAATATCTTATTAATGCATTTTACCGATGGAGGTGTTTCTATGCTACAGTAGTACCATCGGTTCCAATAACAACTCTTCTGTTTTTATCATTCAGAAGCGCGCTGATAATTATTTCAACTACCTCACTAGTGTTTCTAACCATGAAGACTGCAGAGATCAAAATCTTGCTTTTCTCTTGTTGCACAATAGACTAAGAGCCAAGTATAGAGCTAACAAATTCGTTCATGCCAATCATACTTTTTTCGTACTCGAGAAAATTTGATATGAGAAAAAAATGTTATTTCTTGCTACATCCACCTGTAATTGCTTAGTTTGCATTGAATCAAATTAAAAAATATTCCTTGAACAACGAATAGGTCACGGTGTACTATATAGAAAGACAGAAAAAAGCAAAACAGAATCGACACCATATAATCGAGAAACAGAAATGGTCATCATCGAAATAAATATTTTTATGCAAGGTCTTTCATAAGTTATTAACTTCAATACTAATGCATTCTTACAAAATGAAGTAATATAGCCTTTAAGTAAAGTTCTCTAAATTCAACGTTCCGACATGATATTGTACGACTTATTTATAAATCATACGATAGAGTCTTTAATTAAAAAATACAACTATTTTGTTTTTGCCCTTTTTCAAAACTGCTATTTTCGCCTTTCAACAGATTTTTTCAATGACATAGATCAGTGCTAATGCATCATGAAAGTATCAAAACTAGTATTTTTACTATTTCACATTGACAACTATGTATTGTTAACTATATTTGAAAGTACTGGTATTCGAAGAGAATATTCAAGCCCCGATAAGCTCGATACGGCGTCCGAATGCTTCGAGCTTAATTTCGTAAACATATTTTTTATTTCAAGAGATATAATCATACAGTGTGTGCGTGTGTAATTAAAATCGCTACTTAAGTGAGAAAACCACGTTCTCCTTTTCCCAAACTTGTATGTCTTTCTTGAAACATTGGTTGTACATTGAAATGAAGCTATTTTGGCCGAAAATCGAGATAGTTATGTCTAGATGATAAGCTTTGCCAGCCAATTCGTATAAAAGAAAAGAAACTGTTAACAAAAGCTTTTAGCGTGAGTCAGAACACCTGTTTTTCGTAGTCCCCATCACTGTTCTATGAATATCTTTTTCTTATAGTCCTTTAACTTGGTCAAATGATTGAAGTATTCATCTTTGATTTCAAAGTAAACACGAAAATGTCATCCATATTAATGAAGTGAAACGCGATAAATTGTAAGTATTTGTCTTTTCGAAATAAATTTGTATTTTCCGTATTCAAAAAATTTCTAAAACTTATAAGCTCAACCATGTGTATATTCTTGAATCACATACCACTGATAATGTTTTGTTTTAAAGTAAGAAAATTAAACAAAAAATTAAGAAAAAATATAAGTATCAATATTCCGTAGTTTCGACAAGAAAGATGATGCATACATTCCTTCGATGACTGATGCGACTGGCGGACCCCGTTGGCACCTCTCCTATCCAATTGGAATTCGTTGGAAGTTATTGGAATCCTTAAGATTGGGTTTCGATAGAATCCGATTGCGTAGTTTCATGCGGTATCCCGCAGAAAAGAGATAGACGAATCCGACCACTGGATTCTTCCGTCGAATTCCAAGCGTTTTCCGGCAGGTCCACGCTGCTAATTCACGGAATCTTACGTCAGGAATGGTCGATCTGGTGAATGATGCTCAACAGCTGTCAATGGTGTAAAACATTTTCTGCTTGTTTAATTTATTTTTTTTTCATAGGAGAAAAATTTTCTTCAAAATGGAGTTTTATTCATGAAAATGTTTTCTTTCAGGATGTCTTTTTTTGTTACATATAAGCTTGACCACAGTATGTTTGCTACTTTAGATTTACAAATAAGGTTAATTGACTATGCTCATCAGATGAGATATGATTTTGACTTTCACTGAACAGAAGAACTTCATTACAGTAATTATAGATTTGAAGAAAAAGTTGGATAGTTGTTAGAAAGTCTTCATATCTGAGTTTTGAAATTTTCCATATTAAAAGTTGAGAAAGGTTAAAATCTAAACAAATGATATTTTTTAATTAGGGTGTCAGAGTATGAAGTGGTGATTCACTGATTCTCTTTACATACAGATCCACATACATTTCCGATGTAACACATTTATTTACAGTACCACCGGTATAGGCTTGGTATTTGACATCTCTTCCTAAAGTCACGCCTAGACCCGCTCATGAGCACCATATTTTAATTTCTTTTTGCAAAAAAAGTATATTGATATTCATTGAAAGAGTAAAAAGCAAGGCAATTTTCCTATTCAAACAAACCATTCTATAATTAAGCTAATAAGTAATATTAGTAAACACAAAAAAAAACAAAATTCTATGGCTAATCTTCTACTCAACACATATAACACAAAATGAAAAAGAAGCAGTTGAAAATTGATTTCATTTAAACAGATTCAATGATCTACTATTGTTTAAAGTTCATTCGTTAAACTATTCATAATTAAATTCTTTGAAAAGCATGTTTAATACATTTCTATCTGGTTTATAAATAGTGGACGGATCACTGCAGCAAACGAAAATGTACTAACATCTATGAAAAAATATCAAAATGATGTAGAAAGTCAACCAGTCGATTCAAGATCACGTCTATAAAGTTTTTCAGCAATTAAATTCAAATAAGATGTTGCTAAACGCATATTTGAATATGAATTAGAAAATAGGTATACAGGTATATCGTTTATAGCTTGAAATTCTTTTGCATCATTTTCTGTTAGTACCGCAATTTGATCGAACCTACATAAAAGAAGAAAAGACATCAATCTAAGATAATATTTACCAAACGAATTATTTTATTTTATTACTTAGTAATAAAAACTAGACTGGCAAACGAGCGACTTAGACTACATTGAGCACGTTTTTGTTGAATCAGTGTAGGCAATTCGTTGAAACTTTCACGATCAGCAGCTGAAACAACAAAAATTATCATATCGAGGGAGTCGACCGAATCCTAAATTTATGAATGAATACTAAGAAAGCATGTATATCTATATGTAGATAAATACATATGTACCTTGTCTATGTAATCAAATCGAGTTGAACTTGTATATCCAACATCCCAGAAATCGAGTCGAAACATAAAACATGATTTATTTGGTTGATTTACTCTAACAGGCCAATAGATATTTGTTGTTTGAATACCAATTGTCGGTTGTACATTTACTGTTGAAAATTCTTTCCCCATCAACGATCGTAATAAGCTAGTCTTGCCTGATCCTATTAAAATTTTAATGAAGATTTTCTACGTAGAACCATGAGAGAACTCAAAATTACCTGTTTTACCAACAAGGAGAATTTTATAACAATATTGCTTAGCAATTAAACCAGCAGCAAGCGTTGGATTAAACAATAGTGCTGTATTTATGAATTAAATCAATCAGATTTTCGTTCAATATGTTTTTATTATACATACAAAAATCTCTGAGTTGATTATCGGTTCGTTCTTTGATTGTCTTTAAATATTCTACTGCTTGATCACTATTAATCCATTGATGATCGAGAAGAGTAGTCGGATGATTATCAGCGACCGCTGTTGTCATTATTGTATACTTATTATCTAGAAGAGAAAGAAATGATTCAATTTTTTTTCTTTTGTTTCTTATTCAATCGTCCACTAAATTGAACAGTTGATTCAATAGCTGTTAATTCATCGTCTGGATAAGCTTCAATGATATGCAATCGAATCCAAGAATATATAATAAAAAATGAACAATAGATAGAAGTAAGTAATAAGGGAAGAAATGGAAGGACACGATCGATATGCAACACAAAATGCAAACATTCAACATAGAAACATAGAGGAATCAGCAGAATAATGCATATTGTTTCCAATCGATTGAGCAATGGAAGTGTAAAATTAGAGCCACGATCCCTATATAGTATAAAAATACATACTGTCTATATAGAATTGAACAGTTCAACGACTCACCCATGTACTTCACCAAGTATGTAAAAAAGAACTGTTGTATACGCGATGAAAAGTGCAATCTTGATTGGAATTTCTGAAGTATATGAGACAGAGAAATCAGTATCCGATTAGGGAAAAAGAGCTTGCAAAATTTACCAGGCCCAGTAAATATTAGTGGAAATAATGAAAATCCACCAAACGTTGAAAGTAATAGAAAGTAACGAGCATGTTCTCGACTATCAAATGCTAACAAACTAAATAGGAACATAAATTTAATTTTCATATCCATGTATGCATAATAATACCTGAGTGGTATAATGCATATTAAAATAGCTTTTTCATGAACATGCCATCCAAAGAGAAATGATGTAAGTGCACAAAGTATAATCGTTTCGAGAAATGTTCTTTTCGAACATCGACAATACAGTCGAAATAGACTTGGCTATGTAAACAAAAACCGATGATCAAACATTTGCACAAAATTGCATCGTGCTTACAATCATAAAGATTATTGTCAAGATAAATGTCGTTGTCGGAATAATAGTAGGTAATACTTGATGTTCAATATCTTGTACAAGACCAGATGTTGTCGATACAGATGTGGAACGAACATGAAATAAACGAGTGTACCGTCCTAAAAGAAACACATTCTATTCATCTGGAAATCTTTTTTTTCTTTCAATCTATTCCCTATTACATACCGATAATAGCCAGTGTTTTATCAACAACGTTATACACAGCCCATACATTTGGTGCCCAATAAGCATGACAAAGTCCACGTTTAAATGGGAACAATCGTGATAGTACTTGTGGTAGTTGATTCTAACCGATAGAAAATTTGTAAGTTTCATTATTAAAAAAAAAGGAACACAAATATTGATTTTTACCATTAAAATAAATGGACCAAAAGATAATAGAAATGGAATAAGAGTAGCTATTCCAAGTGTCATTAAATTGATTATAAAATACTTCCAATTGGAACCTACACGAAATATATGAGATTTAACTGAATTATTTATACTATTACTTTGTCGAATGCAAAATGCATAAAATAAATAAACAACATAAGCCGGAGCAATATAGAGAAAAATATGTTTCAAATTAAGTAATGTTGAAAACCATATTGCAGCCATCAAATATTGATTCTGAAATTCAAACAAATAGTTAACTTCGAAATGCTTCAACAATATCTGATATCTGTTGTTATAGATCGATTCTTTATAGGAATGGTATTAGACTTTTTGTTTTCAATAAATTTCATTCGCATGGAAACAATACGTTCAGAATTCCAATCAAATTACTGTACATAAACAAGTTCGAAAGATAGTGTACTAACACTGAAAACATATCCTATGGAATAATATCATTTATCGCAGGAATTATACACAATCGTACTCATTGGGCACTTACCTTGTACATACAACTGATTGACATTAACAAAATACCTAATAGAAATCCGTTGTACTGAAAATGAATATCTATATGGAAGTGAGTTAAAGATTTTAAACTTTGAAAAATGAGATATGTATAACGAAGAACATTAATAACTATAATGAATAAACAAAGAAAAAGGATACGATCGACGATAATAAGACCAAAATTAGTCAGTAAGCTTAATGAAAACATAAGCTGAATTATTGGCATGGGTATATCATGATTTTTTCTGCCAATTTGCATGGTTTTTAACAATCTTGTTTTGTTTTCAAGAAAAACAAACAGAACGATGAGATAAGTAAATAGATGAAAATAAAATAGGATAACCTACGATAGAATGGCTAATGCTAAAATAATTTCACTACCTATAACAGTTAATCGTTGAAATAATTTCGTTCGTTCGCTTGCATAATTATGATTATTGACATCGAGCATGGCTGAATCAAAATAGTGAGCGAATTTTGACAGACCATATTCAAAATGAGCAAACAATGGTGGATAATCAAGTGTCCATTCGGATCGATTCTATTTGAAAGAGAATCATACAGAATGGATTCTTTGACATTTTTCTCTACTACCTCGTAATACCATTGATTCAGTGGTAAACTATGAGTAAGAGCAAGCCAATTACGATGAACTTCAAAGTCTGTTGAATGACTAAAATAGAATCAATTCGTTCACACACTGATACTTCATTCATTCTTGTTGAATGAAAAATAAAAAAGCAGACGTAAACCAAACAAAAGTATCCCACGCTCAGCTTTGGTACATCCAAATACATTGGTCTATCTATATATGTCCCACTTGTTCAAAGAGATGATGATTCATTCTGCATTTATCACAAGGGAAGTATTTATCGTTCATGATGTATGTTGTCTTTGTTCGTTACAGATCAGGCAGTTCAAATCACTAAGAAATCTAGTTATTGTATACATTTCGTGTTTGCTGTACAATCAATCGTTTTATATGTAGCTTCGAATGTGAAATTTAACGATTACTGAACAAAACCGTATCGAAATTTATAGAAAGAAGAAATAAAGCAATTCTATATATATATATATTTACTTACTAGCATGGTATAAGTGCTAATTTAATGATAGCACCAATAATAAAGCTCAACGTCGCAATAATTCCTTTATAATAAGTTTTTATACTCATCTACAAAAAATAATTTCTTATATATTATTTTTCTTAAATAGTCTTATTAAATACAGAAATAATAGAAAAAATGGAAAAAAAAACTATTCATCGTCATTTAAAAAATCTTCGAATATATTAGCAATCATATCAGATGTTAATTTAAATGAAGAAAAATTCGATGTTGCTTCTGGAAGTGTCGATGTCGATAAAGCAGCTGATTGATTACGAATATTAGATCTGGTGTCATTCTGTTTGAGTAATGACAGGTTTGTTCGTTTTAAATTGGTTCCAGCTGTGTATTGATGTTGATTGTCATCTTTTTGAGATGCTAAACCGTCGAAAGGTCGTGAATTCGCTATACGCAATGACCCAGCTCGTTCTTTTAATAACATATGACTATGAGATTCTAACTCATTCTTTTGTATATCATTCTTATTAGAATCTTTTGTATCTTGTCGATATAATTCTTGGCTATCAATTGGCATTGGTATTGTTGGTACTTGACGTAAATAATTTGATTCATTTTCAATAGTAAACGCTATACGTATTAGACGATTTAATATATTATTTAATTCATTAATAGCATTAGATGCTATCGGTATGAGTACAATGGAAAAAGTAACAGATACTTGTCCATTCGATGATAATGTTGATCTAGTAGAATCACGAACATGTTGAATAAACTCATGATACTTAGTAATGACCTTAATAAGAGATAAATGACTATATGCGTATTCAAAGGACTTCTTCATAGTTACATACCATTCGAAAACTGAGAGTTATTTCAACATAATCTTTGAGATCTTCTTTTGACATTATATTTAATGGTTGTTTTTTCTTCGATTGTTGTTTAATCTTGGGTTTTGGCTCAGTAGTTTCTTGTTTTAATTCGGTCTGTTTAGATAAATACGTCTGAATGTTATGTTAGAAAAAGCAAAATCACTTCAAGCTACAGAAAATACATTAAACATCATTTCTTAACCCATCGAATTCAAGTTATTGAGAAATACGTCCAAAAGATTTCGATCGTTGAAGCATTACGAAGTTGACAAAATGAGAAAGGTAACTGGCGAACACAAGATCTAACAAGTTCTCTTTTCGATCACAATCAACTCTAGTTTTCTGATCGTGATACAAAAAGTCAATATAATTCGACATCATACAGGGCACTGCAACAGTTCTCATCTTACACATCGTACATCATGCTAATTCGTGATCCAATGCGAATAGATTGCTTATTTCTAAATGTTGATACATTCCCTGCATAAATCCACTCGTAAGTTAGAATATCTGTCCCCATCAGTCATAGACTAAGTCCTTTTACAAATAACTTACATTTTCAACTAGTTCTACTTTGGATAGATTTTTTTTCTTTTTCTTTTTCTTTATTTGAAATTCACCACCATTTTCTTTGACAAGACGTGCTAATAATTGAACTTTTTTATTTAATTGATCGACACGTACACTTGTCGAAGCAGCAAGTAATAGAGTTGTATTTGTTGAACGTACACGTGATACACGTAATAACATCAAGTTAGTCTGAAAAGAAAACATCATTTTATTCTTCTTATCTTTGATTCTACTTCACTTTTGTTCGTTTACAAGCTTGTAATATACGATCAAGATAGAGTGCCAGATCATATTTTAATGTTGTAGGTACTACACATGGTGATTTTTTTAAACTCTCTGTTTTGGATGCATCGTTGAGTTGTAAAGCAAGACTAATACGTCGATTTCGATCATTGAAGTGTGTTTGAAGACGTATTGTATCAAGTAAATTTATTGAAAAATCTAGTAGATCTTCTGTTACTGCTAATAGATCTATGCAAAAACAAAATATCAATTAGATTTACCATACAAACAATGAAACCTGATAAAATGAAATCCGCTGTGGGATCAGTTAACGACGTAGTACGATCACACATGAGATTATCGTTGATTCGTCATTAAGATCTATTTTATTATATTGCCGAAGAGAACAACAAATGAAACCAAAAAAAACAAAACAGGATTATGTTAGATGAATTATTTTTAACACAATTTGGCGCTGCTTTAATTTCGCTGATAGCAGTAATCGATTCATATTTGATGGATTGGAAAATTTCGTATTGAGAATTTCTGTTATGTCCTCGAAAAGTGACGCTTAGCCTAAATATATTTTTCCGATAAAAATGACTTCTAGCTCAGTTGCTGTTGTATACTGATTCGTAAGGATAGAATCCAAAGATAAATTGTGTGAAGAGAAAGCTTAAAAATTACGATATTAATTTTTTGCCTATACTCGAATAGTATGCAAGTTTTTCGTATGTTTCTTAGGGTTCCATAAAAATAGCTAAATATCACTGAGAAAAAACATGAATGGATTAAGATGTTAATTGAGTCGGACAGATCCAAATTCCGGTAAATCAATACATGACGATCAATGTTCATTTAACTGATGAAAGCATGAGACTTTTTCGAAGTAGATTTCAATTACAACAATTTTAACTTAAAAACTGTCAGTCTGTAATGCAATTTAATGATTATTAGCGCCTGTTCAATGGTCATTTTGCTATTCGATTAGTTTTCTAGTTTTCGTTTTTCATTGTTATACATCACAAAAAAATAGCTGATGGTTTTCTTTCAGATAAAATACATATACACTCGTCTTATTCCTATGAATACTGTTAACTAATGGATATTTTGACCAGTGCACATGAATACTCGATGTCGAAAGGCAATTGTGGCGATATAAATCTTCAACAAATGAATGATTTCCATAGTATCAATTCACCTTATAATCAACATTTAAATGTTCATTGTACAAAATGTGGCCGCCGTTATCGATGCCATAATGTGCATACGAACAAATGTCGAAAAAAGTATGAACAATACCATCATAATAATGATCATCGAATGAAATCTAAACGACAAGTACGACATTTTCCAACAGAATTCCCATCAAGTTCAATGATAAATCAAACTACTAGTGAATGTTCAATATCAAATAAGGTTCTCAATCAAAATTCTTTAAGAAAACCTAGTCAAAAGAATATACTAATTGATCAATTGATTCAAGTTCAAAAAGTAGATTTGGCAAACTCTAATACTGAAAGTCATAGTTATACTTATGATATGGATATTAATTATAAAAATGATGAATGCCAAATGTTGAGAGATCCGAAAAATAGACAGACTTCCAGCAAATTAGAACGCGTTCAGCAAATGATTTATCTTCGAGAAAATATTAATAAGTAAAAATATATGAATAAAAATAAATGAATATTTATTAAAATGAAATGAATTTAGTTTAACTTATCGAGAATTTCATTTTCCAAGTCAATATATTGTACTGAAAAGATTAGAAGAAAAAAATCATCTGGTCAGTCAAACTCGTTCTAATGCTGATTTGTATTGTTGTTCATTCAAACTTCAATATCAAACAATGAGGTTAGTTAATCTTTTTTGAATTGGATTCTAGTCAAGATCGTATCACATATAAAAGACAACTGTTCTATAGTTGTCCTTCTTTCGTAGCTTTAGCTAATGACTAACACCTTATTGGCTATCGATTTTGATTTGTGAGATTCTACAGTCAAGTTTTTTTTTAATTCGAAAATCATTTTTTGAATAGAATATTTCATCCAGAGTTTTCCTGTATGACTTTCGTTAAATGGATGATGACACAATAAGCTCTATTCAAAAAGAAAAGAATTTTTTTCCCAACATGTTGATACGCTAGTACGTCATTTTCTTTGTATATATTTATCAGCACACTACTTCAAAATATAACTATCGCCTCATTTAATTATTCTAAACAAGATCCTGATTCAAGTAAATTAATAACTAAAACATCATTGAAACGATATTCGCTTTCGGACCACAGCGAAAATAATCAAAATACATTTGACGATATCGTAAACTATTCAATGTTAACTAATGATTTAACTGTTGTAACCCACAAAGAAATAAATCATACAAATACGAACGAAAGTTTAACGAAACATAATGATGATACATCTATTGCTGATAGAGAAAATTCTCCTATTTTTGTTACATCCGACAATGAGTATATGCAACAATACTCTGAAAATGCAGCTCGAACAGAGTCTTATACTAATCCTTTAACAAGATCTCAACAAAAAAGTAATCCATTCGATACAGCAGTTATTATTGACGTCATCAAATGTCCACAAGTAATCCATACGAAAACCCATCTTACATATCGACCATTTATTCAAACCGATGACAATCATATAAGGCCAATATTATCTAACAAAAATCAAAATAGTGAGTACTTTACGCGAACAACTTTAAGTATGCCAATTCTTAATCAACAAGAATCGTTGCCAATCAATACATCTCATCAAACGATATATTTTCCAAGCAATATGAATAGTAATCAACCACTAACTATGTTTCTTCCATGTGCGAATAATTCAGTAAGTTCGTAATGAAAATAAACAAAGATCTAGACTAGAATTCCAAGTATGAAAATGTGTAGTCATTTTCATCGTCTTCTCAATTGAAATATAACGTCTGTGCTCATGGATGGGAATATGTTGAACTTTGAAGTTACAGTAAAACACAACATGAGCATTTAGAGAGCTCGATAGTAGAAATGATGTGAATGAGAAAAATAGATGTTGCTTACTTCATGATGTGCATTACCTCTGATAACTTAAAGTCATAGATTCTTCGAATTCAATAAAATTAAACTCAAGTTCGCTCAATAGAAACGATGATCTATAAGGAAGTCGATTAACTTACGGGGCAAGATCTATTGAGAGAATATTGAGTTGGAGAACATATGAATAATTTTTCAGAATAATAAAACCAATAGAATGGGGTCAGCTGTGACACATTGAAATATTGACGATGGGTCTAGGCATGGTAGAGTATCAGTCATAGAGTGACATTGGAACTACTTTCGTCGAAGAAAAACTTCTAAATATATCTGACAAGAATAGAACATTTTCAAAATATTACTTCGTGCTGCATGACATAGGAAATAGTTTAATAGCATGAATTTCATCTTTATCATCCAAGCTGAATATTCCATAGGAGATTTTTAACACAAAACAACGTCTCCTATTGTTTATCATATCTAATTATTTGATGTAGATTTATCACGAATCCCTTTCGAATGAAACAAAGTGCTTCCCTCCGACTTCAGATCCAATGAATAAACTAAAATTGTCAATGAAGTAAATGATTCTTGAAATTTTCTAATTCATCCATTTCTTTTATTTCACATCACAGTAATCATTTATATTGCAAGCAAAATCTTTACAATACTTCTTCTTCTATTCATCAAATGTCCGAAAGTCATCACTCATTATCTCTCCAGAATAGTAACACTACATTGAATATCTCAACTACGACAACGAGTAATAGAGAAGATGATGAATCAATAAAATATACTCAAGCCATCAATAAAGTTAAACAAATATTAAATACTCTACAGAAAAATTTGCTTCATAAATCAACAACCAATGTTGAAAATGATCATCGAAGCATCTCTACAGCTATGCCATCGCGACAAATAATACCAGTAGACATGAATCGTTCATCATATTCAATCAAGCAATCTATATCATCAGGAATAACATCGGATTCTTTGAAATCAAATACAAGTATTCAAACAACATACTCTGTAACCTCGACATTACCATCGTCTAATCGAAATCTATTTCAATTACCTTATAGTCAATCGACTATTGATGTTGACAAGGAAATCTTACAAATAGATTCCGATTCTCTGAATTGCAATAAAACAAAATCTAAAATTCAATTTCTCAACTCTGCAAAAAACATCAATAGAAATCAACAAACTAGTGATGATGATGATGATGATGATGATGGTTATTATGAAACAGAAAATAAATTAAACAATATGAAGTCACGATCAAAAAAAGTAATCAATGAACGAACGAACTTACTGTTGTTTCTTTACATTTTAAATTGTTTAGTCAAAATCTCGCCGTGTCACAATCAAATATATGTCTCCATCATTTATGTTTGTCGTACAAATATTACTTGTTCTATGTCTCATCAATCGAATTGTTTTCTTTTCTTTTTTCGGCATCATACCAAATGACACCTTGATTTCGGTTATGATAGATGACAGTCAATCTATCAAATCGATTTCATCTGCGTCGAGTAGAAAAGCAGAACAAACAACATTATCAACCAATTATGATACATTGAATAAAGTCTTATTGTCAATTGTTAAACTAGTTGAATTATCATGAAAAAGAAAGTTGTTTTTTTAGTTACATGATTTATAGAATTAAAATTGAAATATTAACATAGATAAATTATTTCTTTGATAATCCAACACTCACTAGGAGAAAAACTGTTTACAAACGGTAGTAGTTAACTTGAGTTCCATTCTTTTCGTTGCTTTCAACATTGTGTTTTTTTCTAATTTTACCATCGCAAATAAGTGGTGACAGAACTCAAATTTTCGACTTAGTAGTGGGCATCTTTCTAGATCTCTTGCACCACTATAGATCGGATTAAAACAAACATCATTCGCTTCTCTTTTTACTTGTTTGAAACATAATCATTCTAATGAATACGAAATAGATATGAACTGACTTTCTCCACGGAAAAGAACGATCGAATTCATATTGTCATGAGTTTTATTGAAAGCTTCGATCAACAGTTTCCTTTCTCGTCAATATTAAACAAAAACGAAATTTAAGCATACCATAGATAAGTTCAGATTTCACTGGCTTTCAATATCTACCCAAGAGTTCTTAAAGAAGAGAACACATTCAATAGTACAAAGTTGCTATTGAAAAATTGATCTGTACCTTTTTCACATGTTCTAATGGTCATCAACGAATGGAAATTAATTCAGCCAACGTGAATATTTCGAAGCTAGCAACCTTCATTCATAGATCAATCGATCGATGAATGAAAGACACGTACAGATAGGTTACGATTAAATAACCATTTGAAATATCAGTTCCAGAGGTCGCTAAAGAACGTGATCTGAGCTCGATCTTTTTTCTTCCTGTGCACTCTTGGATAAGTGTTTGCAGTCCACGACTTTCACTTGCATGCCACAACGAAGGACACATGGGAATGTTCCATTAGAAGAAAATAATAACAGTTATTCTACAAGCCAACTAAGTATCATACGGAATCAAAATCTCAACTCAATAAACCGTGGGTGAATGAATTCAATTTTACTCCGAGCTACATCTTTACCGAACAGTATTCAGACATTCATATACTTGATTCAATGTTTTCCTTTGAATCTCAAAATCTATCGAGTATTAAAATACTCTTATGAAATACTGCTAGGAGCTCATTCAACTGATAATCTCTTGTTATGGGTAATCTGAGAATATAAATCTGCTAATATCAACTATCGTTATAAACTTTTAATTGCAAAGTCAATTTATCATCTATAGCATCATGTATCACAAACAACTCTTGAGTTTTTGCTGCATATTGACAAGATATAATGGAATCTTGTAATTATTAGTATGCTTATCATTAGAACCAAGCAATTTGTTAATATAGACTTCAAGATTCGTCGAAACACAAGAAGAAGAATTTGACTAGAGAAATAAAGGTTTATAAATATTTTTTTTAAACATGCAGTTAAACGCAAAAATATAATGAAACTTCAAAAGAAAAAACTAATTTTGTTAAAATACGTCGATATAGATCACGACACACGGAAAAACAGTTAGAGGAGAGAAATCTTAACATCATCATTTCAATCAAGAGTTGCAGAAAAAAAAAGTGAAATTTTAAAATTTATTTCCAAATTGCAAGTTCTTTCTTTCCAATGGTAATATGAACTTGTTGGCGATCATCTGATTTACCTATGTGTTGAATCCATTCATTATTATCATCATTGAATGATGATAATTTCAATGCACCTTTTTTACATGATAATCGGAAACTAATTAAATTGGGCAACGAAGATAAGATTATTTTTGTTATTGCCTGTACTGATCGATTTATTGTTCGACTCGATTGAACATGAAACCAAAAATGTTCAAGATTTGGAAAAAATTTCAATAGTATTAGAATATCTTTTAAGCAGATAAGTCCATCAGCGCCGTTGCTATATATACAAAGTTCTTTGAATCGTTTAAAAGAGAAATCTATTGGTAAATGTTTACAAACATAGATAATATCTCCGTACATGATTGTTAGCGTACGAAGATACGGTGTAAGTGTCCTATTATCGGCAAGATACATAAAAAAAGGAATATGAACTTTACATTTTGTTGATCGAATATAGCGTATGATAGATAAATTAGGTAGTCGTAATTGTTTATAATTCTCGAGAGATTCACATTCAATTCCATCCTTTAAGTTAATTGATGCAATATCGAGTACTTGCACACAAGGAAAACGATTAATCACATTTAACCAATCATGGCTTGATGTTAATTCATGTCGACCATCAAAACAAACTGTATTTACATTGCGTGCGCGTTGCTGAAACAATTTCATGTTCGTCGCTTTAGCCGTACTTGCACGTGGTGATGTCATTATACCTGTTATACTATCGAAGTCATAAGGTATTGTATCAATAAATAATACTCGACTATCAGCATAACAACAAACGTTTAAATCATTGATTATGAATGTTTCCAGATATGGTGTGACATCGATAGGTATAGAATCCCATCCAATCCAAATTTTAAGACCCATATCTAAGCGAGATAATTTTGGTAAATGAGATAATAATTCTTTCCAACGATAACCCTGACTATACTGTACATCATCAGTTTCTATTTCTAATGAAAGACGTTCAATTGTTGACATATTTATTAATATGTTTCGTAAATCGTCGAAAACAAGTAAACGTTTATCTTTAATCCACAAATGAAAATCTTTCATATATTTTGGCATCATATCAACAGTTGCATATTGCTTTGGTAAATCGACAGAAACGGAATTAACTTCAATATGTAATTTTGTAAGGTAAGGTGCACGTCGTAATATCAATATGAAATCGTCTAATGTGGCTACATTAATTATTAATTTTTCAAGCCATTGACACATCATGACAGCAACATCATGTTGTAACCCAATACCTTCTTCAGCACCATACACTCTCAGTTCTTTGATTGTATTTGGCGTACAAAAAAGATATCGATCGAGTAAAATCTTTGTTGAATGAAGTAAAGATATTTGTGAATCGATATCGATCATTACTTTTTCAATGGATAAAATTTTCGGGAGTATATCCACATCTTGATTACTGAAGTTAATTAACCATAATTGAGCGAGAGAAGGTAAAATATCACGTAGAGAATCGTATTGAACAATCGATTTGTTAAAAAGATGAATTTCTCCTGGTGAATACCATGTATTCAATGTTAGCTTAACGATATATTTAGCGGTGTACGGTAATGAATGAGAACAGAATCGTTGAAATTGATTTAATTTTAGATATTGAAGGTTAATATCATATCGAAACTGGGCTATAGTTTGTTCTAAGCGACTGTTTAGTTGTCCAAAGGCATTGATAACGTCTATTGAACTTAAGTAAATGCAAATTTCAAGCAATATTTCATCAGGTAAATCTTCTAGTTTTGATAGAAACATTTTGGCTTTTTATCGAATATACTAACTACTACTGATCATCAATGTATATTTTCTTCCTTTTTTCCTACTCTAGCCACGAGTACCTTTCTTCATTTATTTGTATGACTAACTCATAGATGAATGATTTACAGGTGAAAATCAAGAACGATGAAAAAATACGAAAAAAAACCTGCATATCATCATATTGCATCCGACATTGAAAGACGTGGTTCAGTTCTCAATAAGAAAAGAAAGATGTCGAATAAAAAAAAAAACACTACGTCATTTTAATTTTCACAATCTATTAATCACAAACGCATAGTATGAAAAGAACCAATAAAATAATCAGCAAAATATTTTTCATACGCAAAAACCATCTTTGATATAGTTAAAACTTATGACAAGAATTGATTTATGATGGATACTACAAGGTAATATATAGCACATTGAATATAATCGACGTATGCACATATTGTATACGAGTCTATTATAGGTTTGATATCCTAACAAGATTATTTCTTTGAGTATCGTTTCATAGTCTATCATCGTTTTTTCAAGGATGTAATATAAGGAAAAAAATGACGTACTTTTGCATGAAGAACACGTTTTATTATGTTCTCAGGTATTCTATATTCTTTATTTTTATTAGGTCAGTAATGAATAGACTAAGTAGTCTATTTAAGTTCATACCGTGTTATAGAAATTAATTACATAAAGTTTTACACTTCTGTTATATATATATATATATATCAATTGATCGATATGAAGAAATAATGTTTTATTGTTTAATAAGGTTGTAATTTTTATTATGTAAGAAATACCCAAGCCATATTTTATTGACTATTCAATAGATAAATCGACAACGAACTCTTTTATACGTAGCCCTTTGACTTTGATTCAAATGAAAGTATGAACTCCAGAAAATCACATTGATCTACTTCCTGATCTATCAAATCCAAGAATCATGTCAAAAGGGGTTAGATGCGTCCGTTCACTAACAACATAGCCCGTAGTAAGCAGTAGAATAAGATATCTAACTATCGGCGAACACCGAAGGCAACTATGTTTGTAAAAACAAAAATAAAAACCAATCTCTGTTCAAATAATACACAAGTTAAGTATGTGTAGACCCGTATCCTTTGAGGATTCTACTCGTAGAAACTGAGTCAGAAGTGAACCTTTTTCATCCAGTATTGTAGAAAATATCGAATTCGATCTATTCAATTAGGGTTTTGACAAGTATGCAACAAATAATCATCGACAGAGATCATTCAGCAACCAAAAACTCGCTTTAAGAATACTCTTCTTCTTTTTCTAATACTGAATGTATCAAAGGAAATATTAGATACTTTAGAAAACGCTCTCAAAGTGGAAAGAACTACCTTTTTTTTAAAGCATAATTGACGAGAAGCTTAATTGAAAAAAACCAATCGGGCTCTTCAGGCACTACTGATTCACATTCAACTTTTACTAAAACAACAAAACGACAGTGATTGGCTATAGCGGCTCTGCTCTGAGATAAATGCGATGAACGATCAGAATTTTTTAAGAAGAAAATAATAAATAATCATAGCTTGATAAAGGAAACTTATAAAAGGATTACGGATAGTACGTTTCAGACAAGTATATAAAGCATTCCATTCGCCAAGCTTCAATCTAAGGCATAAACATCATTCCGATGAAGTTGATTTTCCTGCCACCTGTTTCAATAATATGCGTGCTTTTATTTAGATTCATCCCATCTATTATGATTGAAAGAGAAATTTATAAATACTACGGCTCTAAACTTTGAATTGTTATTCTATACTATCGGTTCATTATAGAGTTTACTTCCTTGTTTATTCTTTTTCATATCGATACAATCAATCTATTGGAAAACTACATATTTTTAGTGTGTAATACTTAACATCTTGGTAGTTCAATTGAAAAGGGTTGATATCACGTATGCGTGTGAATGGTTTCTGTAGAATCATCCGAAAAATGTAGCTGTGATTGTACTAGGTTACAGATTTCAATCTCGTGTATTGAATACTACATCGAATTCTCTGTAGTAATAATTTTCATATTTATTGATCATCTTTGAATGACAGATGAACTTTTCCATTCAGTTAATAAAATTAAACGTCAATTAGTTTTCATTTTAGTTTTTTTTTCAAGAGTTCTAGACGAAATTTTCTCGCTCATCTAATTTTTTTCATAACTGTATTAAATGTTATTGTAACCTAGATGGATGAAGTGTAAACTTCAATTGTCCTAAAACTTATTCAATTCAACTTCAATGTACGGATATCATGATATCCTTATCAATGAGAGATATTCTTTGTATAGTATAATATGATACACTCTCAAGAAAAGAATAATTAACTACTTTAAACTCTAAAGTTATTATGAACCTTAGCAAAAACTATGTTCGACTGTTATCTTCTTTCAAACAAAGACGTTCTTATTAATGAATCTCTTGAAATGATAGTAACTGTTTATTTCACTATAACATATTCATATTATCATGTTTTGTTACTCTCTAATACGTGACAACAGCAATTTTTCTGCTATTCATTGTGCCGAAATTCGTCAGTGAACTTTTCAACAGCTATGTTTTTGTTTATATTATTTTCATAGTTTCATGAAATTTCAAAATGGAAAAGGAAGATAACTATTTCAGAGAATTGGATGATCAAAACTCAATGCATCCCATTTGTAAAAGAAACTGAATCTTTATATGTAGTACGCTGCATGTCTGCTATTGTATTTCAATAGCAATAGCAACCGTAATTTTTAGCAAACATCAATGGAAACGATGACAGCTCGATCTACGTATGGCTAATAGACGCGTTCGTTATACGAGTTGTGTTTAAATAGAAATTGTATCTACTCCTTGTATTTTCTCAAAACTTGATCTAGATGCTCTTATCCAATATTTTTCGCGAGTTGCTTTTCTTATACAGAGAATTTTGCATCAATGATTCAAAATGATTCATCTCGTTCTGCTCATTATGATGTCACATACGTACATAAAACAAGAACATAAATTTTGAGATTTCATCTAGTTAAGAGTACGAACGTCGGTGATACATTATTGTGGATTTTTCAAAATTGATGCCAGTTGATTAACAACAGAAGCGTATTACAGTCATAGATTTGCCAATATTCCTAAAATTATAGGTCATATTATGAATCAACACAACCTTTCTGTTGCCGTCAATGTGCAAAGTCTATAAATATATCCAACTGAAATAATTGTCCTGAAATATTTCATTGCATATTTTACTGATACATTTATACTTCTATTATTGCACACAGATACAAAAACCGTACTCCAACACAGTGTTGTCATCAAACGACGTATCAAATTCATACTATGTCAGTATTCTCCCAATTAATATTTACTCTATCGATGTATACAATTCTATTGAAAACCTTTACTAAGAGTCAGATCATTCTCCTTTATAAAGAAACTTACATTTAAGTTACGTACAATCTAAATTACTTTGACCATAAGAACTACAGAATATATTCATTTGATTAAACAAAAAAAAAAGAATTTAAAAGCATGTTTGTGCTTTTGTTACGTACTATATACCACAGTTTTCAATCGAGCAGTCGACTAAAACTGCTGACTGTCATCTAAATTCACATGATTGTAACCAATAGTGTTGCTTCGTGAAATAATCATTGTAAATGATTACCTGTTTCTCGAATAATTCATCGAAGTACATTACATTTGCTTTCTAGAAATGACTCTAACCAGTTTTTACTTATCGAAAGGTACAGTGTTCAATATAAAAATTTTTATCTTTATAGAATTTAAGACGTAAACATAGTCGTTTTCAGTCAGCAAATAGTACTCCCAGAAAAATTACTGAAATTTTTCTTCTTAAAAAATGCTTTGGTATTAGTGTAACGAAAATTTATATTGATATATCTTGTCTTCTTCAGTAAAACTTCGATATCCCATAAGACTACTTGCAAACCTCATTGATTTCAAGTTAAGCGTAACAAAACATAGACACATTGTTAATGACCTTCTCGTTTTTTTTTCTCGCTTCAATTTTTACGTTTCTGTTGTTTTTACCTTCGGATTTACGTGTAGAAAAGGATGACGAGATGAAGTCACTTTTACCAACTATCACATTCATGATGGTCCATTATTACTTTGAAGTAAGGATAAAACAGAACGGATAAAGAAAAAATGTTAAAACAAAGATAAGTTTAGGTGTGTGTATTGTGTCTGCTTTCTTTTTACATCATTAGCTTGTGAAGAAGACAATATGGTCCTTTGTAAATACATACTCCAAAAAGAAATATTATTTTACAGTAAATGGAAAGACGTTCATAAGTAAAAACAATCCATCAGTTATATCCCTAAATAGCTTATGTAGATTTCAGAAGATTAATTGCACATTGACTTAAAGTGGGCATCTTCGATCGTTAGAATCATATTAATGCTAAAAGAGTTCATATCTCTGCATACCAAAAAGAAAATAATTGAGAAAAATTTTCAAACAACGCTAAATAGTTAATCAATGAGTTTCGTTGAAATCTATACTGGAAGATTTCAGATAATCATCCAATATCTTTCCGAAATTGAATACTTTGAGATGTCGTTTTTGTTTTATTTTGTCATAAATAGGTTCAATTCAAAAGTGTTACCAAAAACATCGAAACAATCAGTTTCAGATTTTGAAACTTTCACAAGAATTTTAATTGAATATCGAAAGAGTTCTAGGAACGATGAAGAAGAAAGTCTGCAAAGAAGTATTTTTATTTCATTTCCATATCGATAAAATTTTTTTGCTTAATATCACATAGATTCGTTCATAATCATCACAATTACATATTCGTTTGATCCAAGCATTCAATTTTTCACTATCCATCAATGATGCTAATTTGAGTGAACCTTTATTGCACGAAATTCGTAAACTAATCAATTTAGGTGATGAGTGTAAAATCATTTCAACCATCGATTGAAGATTTCGATGCATAAGTCTACTCGATTGATGATTAAAAACAAAATGATACAAACAAGGAAATGTCTTAAGTAATAGATCGATATCTTTCAAGATAACACGACCGTCAGCATCACCACCGTATAACCAAAGTTCGTTTATTCGTTCGAGATTCAAACCAGATAGACGCTTACATAAATAAATCAAGTCTCCATACATCATGGATAATGCTTTTAAATTTGGAGTAATTGAAGTATTAGTCGTAAGATATTTGAAAAAAGGAACGTGCACCTTACAACCTGTTGACCGAATATAATGTAAATAACGGAGATTTGGCAGTTGAATATTTTTATTACTAATATTAATAAGAGTATATTCGTAATCTGGTATATTGACAGCATTGATTTGAAGTATTTCAACTCCCGAAAAAGGATTAATGACAGCTAACCAATCGTCTATTGGCGTTGGTTCATGTTGTCCGTCTATTATAAGTGTTTGAACATGTTTTGATTTTTTTTTAAACAAATCTATGTTTCGTGTTTTAGCGAATTTTGCACCGGGTGATATCGTTACACTCATATTTGTCTTGAATTCTGTCATATCATAGGGTATAGTATCAATATGTAAATTTTTTGTATCTGAATAACAACATATTGGTAAGTTCGCTTGCTCAAATGATTCTAAAATCGAATCCATATCAACAGGCATCATATCTGATGTTAAAAAAATTCGTATTTTAAAGTAAGTATGTCTTAAATTCGATAAACTTGATAACATACTATTCCAATTGTATCCATCAGCATAATTAAGATCATTGGTATCTGTATCCAAAGAAAGAAGCTCAATCGTTGGCATATTACTAACAAGTTTATCTAAATCTTCATAGGATAATACATTGTGATCTGTTGTTTGAAAATGAAAAAATTTTATATTTTTCGGTAACATATCAATAGTAGCATTTTGTCGTAATGGTTTTGTACTATATTGAGATACTTCAACATTGAAATGAATTAGATTTGGTGATCGTCTAAATATTAAAATAAGATCATCTAATAAAGCAACACTGATTGTCAATCGTTCAAGATTAAAATTTTTTATGGTATGTAAATTATGTTGTAAACAAATACCATTTTCAACACCCCATAGACGAATTTCTTTGAATTGATTCAATGAACAAAATAGATATTTATCAAGTAAAATATGTGTCGAATGTGTTAAAGATATTAATGCATCAGCATCAATAAATATTTTTTCAATACGTTCAAGTTTCGAAAGTATTTCGATATCATCATTTGTAAAATCAATCAATCGTAATTGTTTTATATTTGGAAATAAATTATGAAGAGAATTATAATTTTTAATCAATTGATTAAAATAATAGATTTGTCCAGGCGAATTCCAATTGCTTACAACTAAATTTACAATGAATTTGGCTGCATATACTAGAAGATGATTCGACCATCTTTGAAATTGACTAAAATCTAAATGATGAAGATCACCATCACGTCGATATTGACTTATTGTTCGTTCTAAACGACTATTGAGTTGTCCGAAACAATTGATAATATCAAAAGGTCTTAAATAAATGCAGATTTCAAGTAGAATTTCATCAGGCAACTGCTCTAGTTTCGATGTATACATATTGCATTACTGAAATCGATTATGTGATACGTTTTGTTTTTCTTCATACGACCTTTTCTTTTCCTTTATAATACAGCACGTCTTTTTTGTTTCTTTCGTCACTGTTAAACAGAAAAAAACCTTGATGACAACAAAAAAAAGGTAAAAGTGAAAGCATCATGATAACATCAAAATATTATTCATCAATATAGCATTAGATCTTTTCCACACAATAAAACAGAAAAATATGTTAGAATAAAAGATTAGTCTTATTCTGGCTAAAATTGATTCGAATCGAAGTATGATAAAACAGAATTGACTGTTATATGAGATGTTGAGCTTCAAACACACCTACGATACACCCAATATTTGTTGGTTTATGAGTGAATAGTTTTATTTTTGTTATTTTGAATCTCAGTTGTATTCAAAAGGAACATCGCAGTTGGTGAATTTTCTACCATGTCACTCAACTTGAAGTTTTTGTTGTTAAGCTCAAAAAATGAACCCTTCTTTTCTAATTTTCTATTGATAATTTCGATTGTTCGAAGGTCATGTAATCAATATAATTGATCAATTATCGATTAGTTAATCATTTGCTTCTCTAATTTCTAAAACCGATGTTTTTCGAACAAATCAACAAGTGAAACAACATAGTATGATTTTTTTTAACGTTGGTTCTGATAGAATGCCGAGACGATGCTTAGAAATGTTAGAATAACTATTTTAGGATTTCGATGCTAAACTATGGATAAACCGATGTCTGATGGACAATAGTGTTGCTTTCTATATAGTTTCAGAACTTCGATTTTCTTATTGTAGAAGAAATCTAAGAAAAGAATCTGAAATCTTGACATGAAACTATTTCCCACGATGTCTATCTCTTTCAAAAAGTCTCCAGACTAAAAATTCGATCTAGGTTAATCTGGCATTTGTGAACAGCATCTCAATAGGGCTAATGTTTTTGTGATACCTAAAAACATTTCACAGTTATGCATTTAGAGTATTGATACACGGGGCTTTGCTTGCTGATTTCTGTACCATATGTCCGGTATTTTAGGTATTTCATTAAAATTGTATGCATAGTAGCATTTAAACATAAGAACTACTTCAAATTGATATGGACGATTAATTAAAAACCTTTCACTTGTTTATTTAGTCCGAAATAAACAACAGAAAAAACTAACAGCCGAACACTTTGAAGACGTGCAATAAGTTGAAAAATGTGCTATTTTGTTTTTCTATAGCATGACTTTAAAACATGCTTGAAGAAAATGTTAACTTGAAATCATTTGTTTAGTAACAAGATCGAAAAAAAAGAACTCAATCATGAGATTTCCGAGCAGATGGTTAGGTATGCTCCGATAGACACTTTAACACTAGGCAATTTTGAATACATTCTCGAATTTCGGTTAGATTAGTCTTGTAACGAAAAACATGCTATCCAATTCTCTTATTGGATTCATTGTTTACAATTATGTAGTTCATTTTGTGTCATATAAATTAAAATTATTCATAAAGATGATTGGATGATATGCAGTATACTTTGCTAGATGTAAAGTTAAATTTTTCTCCTTGATAAGACCAGTTTTGTTCTGAATTTTTTCAAATTCATGAATATTTCTTTTAAATAAGCGTCATTAGAACCATTGAAACCGTATAGTGATTCGGGTTTAGTGGGAATCATCAAGTCCAAGGACATGACCAGATGTATACATGAGTTCAAGTTGAAAAAAAGGCAACGTTACATTTTTTTTCATGCAATATAGTGTTCTCTAAGTACTTTTGCATACTTGATCTAGAATTTGATCTGCCATAAAACTATCGTAAAATCTATTCAATGCAGAGAACATTATTATATCAAAAAACACTTGACGATGAATACGAAGTCAAAAGTGTTTTCGTATGAGAACCATGAGAATCACGATCCTTTTAAGTACTTTGAAAATAAAATGGAAAAATGAATTCTCACTTTGCTAAACAATCTCAATTTATATCCTACTGTGTGAGAACATGTTTTTCTATGCAAGATAAAATGCAGCAATCATATCATCAATGTCAACACTTATGTTATATGATTTTGAGTATGTTTAGAAAGTTATTACAAAGAAGACAACAGCATGATCGTATAGTTCTATTGTAAATTTAAATATTTGAGACATTAGAATAGACCTATTGTAATGCTACGTAAATAATGTAGTAAAATTAATTATTCTTATGGATATTATTGAACGAAGAGGATCGTTGGATTTCTCTTGGGAAAAACTCAAATATACAAGTATGTCAACGAGGTCATACTGTCATTCGCATTAGTCCATCTCAGAATGAAATTCGATAAACAAATCTGCAAGAAACTCTAGATTTAAAGTACCATATGACCAATTTTATTATCTAAAAATAAGAAATTCCAAAAGAAAAATGATGTGGTCGACTTAAGTGAATACAATAATGTACGAAGTTGTTTTTCACAAATGTTCTATACACACAAAGACACTCGCTGAAATATCAATGTCAACCAAATGACGAAATGAAACGTAGAAAAAGAAAAAATGTTTCCAGGAGAAAAATTGCACACTAATCTAGTCTAGCTTATTTTTTATTTAGACTAGAATATATTTCAATGCCATCCACTTTTATTTAAAAGTTTATCCTCATTAAGAACGCTTTTCCAGTCAAGTTCAAAATACTTTTTATCGTAGCCTTCAATTAAATCCCATTCTTCATTTTTTTCACTTAATGTTCGCGATGTCTTTGGAAGAATATCAACAACTTGTTTGTATGGTACCACTTTTAAACAAGCTGGCTGTGATCGATCATCAGGTAGAAGAATACCTATGAATAAAAGATAAATGAATGATATGTTCAGATGGAAAACAAAACAATTTCAGTACCTAATTTACGAAGAAATTCAATGGATTGGTCACTATTAAATGTTATATCTGTATTCGTCTTGGAACGAATCCAATTTTCTATTTCGAGTTCAAGATTATTTTTCGTCGATATGCCATTGTGTTTTTGTTTCCAAAGTATGAACATATAGACCAGAAGACTAGAAGAAACGATCATCATAAATAAGTGCAATGAATACTTCAAACTGAATTTTAAAATTTTCTCTAGAAGATCAATACGTACAGCATAAAATAAAGATTTCGATGAGAAAAAGAACGTATGAAACTCGTTGAGAGCACTATCATCATCATTATTTTACTTACACTTCTTTACTTAATTCATCTTTAGCACGATCAATAACCATTGCTAACAACTGTTTATTCGATGCAACATTCTTGTAGAATAACAATCGACTCATATTTGATAGATAGTTCGTTTTTGATTGATGAAAATTTCTGAATGACCATATGCCTGATAATAAGACTAAACTACTTCCGCCCACAACCAATCCTGGGATTTGATAATTAGCCATTGTTGTAATTAAATGTGTGGCTATAGTACCGGCACCAAGGAGAATTGTTAAACGCATGAGTTGTTGTTCAAAATTTCCCATTTGTAGTTTTCCAACAGGTAATAATTGTGTTAAATTCTCTAATGGAATATCTCGAAATGCTTTAAGATATAAACGATCTTGCCCTTTGAGGCGAACAGCTAAAACAACGCGTTTAAAATAATCTTTTGACACTATTTGAGGATTTCTTTGGAAGATTTTCTTCCACCAAGGCTTCGCATCAACTGACATTTGTTCCCGACCAAGTATCCAAAATTTTAAAACATCATAATCATGACCATCTATTTTGATGTTCACATTGGATGACGAATCTTGCTGATGAATGAATTTATCGCTAAGAATACTTCGTGGTAGTTCAGTAAAATTTGCACGATGAAATAAATCATTAATTTTTTGTAATAACCAGTATTCATTATCCAAACGATCGCGATATGATACACGACGATTATCAAGTGTTTCATTGTCAGGATTTAATGGATTAAATAAATTTTTCAATTCGTTTAATATTGGATGATAATGTTGAACAACAGCACTATCAAAACCGTGACATAATTCATGAAATATAAGGCGATCCTCATAATCATCAAGTAAATCAGAATCAGTTGCAATCAAGCGTATTAATGAAGGACGTGTTAACTAGATGAAAAGAAAATGCAACAGCTAGATGCAGTTTACTGCTCGGTGATTAACCGATACTGGTCCATTTCTACTGCTTACATAATCTACTATGCTTAGCTTTTCTTAATAGATGAGGATACTATTCGAAAGGGATTGAGAACTTTGAAATGGATAGCTGCAGTATACCAGAAAGCATTGGAATTTGAGAAATTTTCGTTTCTAGTTATGAACTACTTCACTAGATTTAAGACATTTTTTTAATAATAAATGACTTCTCATATAATCTTCATATTTCATCGACAGATCAGATACGTATTTGATTTTTATTAAGAATTCATGATTTCGGAAAGATCTCCAGATGTGAACAGTGAAAGAAATTAACAATATAGATAACTGTTTCAATTGGTACAATTGAACTGTTTGTCACATGTTGAATACGCTGAACGATGTGGGAATCTATTTTTCGAAAAATAGTTTCCCACGGATTTCGTTAAGCCTAACATAAATTGTGTGACATTTTAGGTTATTTCATTTGAAAGGCAAAATATAGAATCTTGAAAAGCATTTCGGATAGTATCGAAAATTAAACTGCAATATCTCACAGCCGACAGAATTCAATGTGACAAGTGATGAGTCGTTCTAGTGAGATCCTGGCAAGGGTGGAGAAAAGGATTTGTTGAAAGAATACGTTCATACCGGAATAAAATATTCACGTGTTGTAGAGATATTGATTGGTTGTGATTTCGTTTTCGACGAAGGAAAGAATGGTAAGCCAGAACTAATACCTCGAAGAAAAGCCGAAAAACCTGATGATGGAACTTGATCGTCTTTTTTTGAACTATCTTGATGAGTAACTGCTGACGGTGCACTTGAAATGATTGGTATACCTGGAGAAATAGGTGTGTTCGATGGTTTAGTATCATGAAAAAGGCCAACACCTATTGGAGTCATCGATGATGTTGCTTGCATTGGTGAAAGACCAGATGAAAATTTTTCGGTACTTGTCACAACCGGTGTTGTTGTTTTGTCATTGTTTTTCATTTGCTCAATACGTTTAGCTTCCAGAAGATCATTTGCAGGCACTGAGCCAAGTTTATCGATCTGGCCAGATGATGCTAATGTTTTTCGTACATCATTTGATTCAAGACGATCGGTATTCACTGTATGATAAAATCGTGGATAATTATTATTTGAAGTCGCATCGTTCTTTGTTTGTATTTCACTTGATTTCGAATGAGCTAATGCAGAAAAACTTGGTCGAGCTGTATTTATAACTAGACGACGACTGGTCTGCTGAACAACATGAATGCCGAGCATTTTCTTTTAACTCATCGAAAAACACACGAGTCTCATAAAAATATATATTCGTTTTCTTCATAACTCACTGTTAATAGAGAAGCATTGCATTGATCAATCAATAGAAAAGATTCATCTAGATGGCGTTAGTTGCCTTCGAAAAAAATATCATATTTCTTATACTGACACCGGTTGGATAAGGTTTTCGAGATCTACCAGCACACGAGAATTATTGTCATTCTGTTCAGTCACTTGAAATGTATTTAAAAGAGTTTGTCAGTGATTTAAATATTTGCCAAAGCAGATGCAGTTATTTGTATGTGTTGTAGACTAGTCAAGCAGAATCTATGATATGATCTTCTTCTTATCATACTGATGGCATTGCACAAGAAATTGAATTGAGGCTTTTGCACAGATTTATGAGAGATATTCTGGAGGTTATTGAGAATTAAAGGAAGACGCGCTTCTCTATATTTTATTGGTTCATCTAAAGAAAGATATTTAGCATAGTTGATTGATCAACTCACAAGAACCCGACCATACAGCAGCCATACCCAAACTGATAGGCACGCGAATTTTCAAGTGTCGCTCTAGATATACGGTATCAGTGAATCTAGTCAACGGTTGCAAAATGTTTCGATATAGAAGTTGTATGATAGGATGGGCTCTAACAAGAGTCACTGAAATCAGAGTTCTTATATTCTTTAATTTTGCCATCAGATTCATAGCTTCATCATCACAAGATGCGATTTTCTCAAACCATACCTCTGAAGATTTCTATAGACGTTCTCCTAGAAATTAATAAGATCTAAATATAGTGGTGCTTCCCATGTCGTGAAAATCGCCGCGATTTTCGCGATTTTCTAAAATATTGGCGTAAAATCGTGATTTATCGTAATCGGCGATTATTTCTGATTTTATCACGATTATGGAAGAAGAGCTGATTTTCAAAAATCATTGATAAATCATGGCAAGTATTCATTCACCGTTTTTTTATGAACACACAAGCATATATAAACAATGCCGTTCAATACATAAGAAATAAGTTTTCGAAATATTCTTTTCTGATAAATTATATCTTGGTTATTTTTAATCAAGTAATTGCCAATCCCGATCCATGATCTGGAGAGGACAGCACTGAAGCGGTCTGGTAAGAATTTGACCAACTCAAGATTGGACAGATCGGACGATCTGATAGACCTGATAACGAAAAAACTGGAATTAAATTAAAGAAAAAATCCGAATCTGTGTCTCCAAAAGAACCAATGAAATAATAGATAATATCAGTAAACAGACGGTTAAATCTAACATAAAATCGCGATTCATCGTAAAAATCGCTGAAATAATCGGGAAAAATCGGCGATTCTATCGCAATTCAGCGCACGATTATCGTTTCGATGAATCGCGATTAATCGACAATTTTTAGCCGATTCAAGGGACATGGGTTGCTACAAATCATTATGAGCATACATAGATTCGGAGAAAATTCACTATAAATAGAGTTCTACTCCCCTGCAAACGAAACAATCAACTTTTAAACATATGACGAGAAGAATAGTCATCGATTTTCTAAAATTGTTGCTCGCTACATGAACATACTCATTTAAAGCGTCAACTAGAATGGTATCGAGATTAAAGAGAAAGATAGAATTGAGGACATACATCATCTCAGTCGATGTCGCAGCACAAATGCTAACGATGCCAAAGTAATTTACTCTAGATTCTTCAAAGGAGAAGTTGGCAAGTGTCTGATACGCGATTCAACAAAAGAACGATAATCGTAGCTAAACTATCCCGACAGACAAGGCTTGCTACCACAGTTACTCAGAAATATCACTTACTGTTGGTTAAAGAATCCAAGTGCCAAGGTTTTGTGTATCATGAAAAACGAATAGGAAACAATAATTTATGGTGACACATGTGTTGAAGTCTCTATCAGTAATGATTCATACAAATGAGCATCTTCTTCGCAATACCCAGCCATTAAATTATCAACTGAATATAGTGAAGTAAAAGAATGACCTCAGCACTTAAAATAACGTAGTGTCGAAAAACTCGCTGGGTAATGAAGTGCCTGAAATGATCGACACTGTCGAACACAGATGACAACTAGAGTTTTTTACAAGATACAAGAGACAAAACAAACTTGAGTGTTTCAAAATCATTTAGTTAAATCGACGAAAGCATGATATTTAGTTTTGAGTAGCTTGAAGAAAGAGAATTTACTATGAATTATAATGCTTTTGTACCTTACTACCGAAGACGTGCATTACGATGAACCTGGCCGTATTACAGTCGTATAAATCAACGTCAACGACCAAACACGATGACGTTCACGACTGTAACAACATCGTTACTGACATTAAACGACGGTATTTCCGTGGGACAGAAAATCTGACCCTTCCTGTCTGCCAAGGATCAAAGATCCAACACTACAAATCCTACCCACACAAGAAATCTTAAACTAAATCGCAAACGCTGAATTCTGCCCTCTAAAAAGCAAGTGACTCCACTTCTTCATCTTGTGAAAATCACGCTTCGTGAAAATGATCTCACAGGGGCCAGATTCAACCTAATTATCGATGGCCTTCGAAAAAAGAAACGCCGTCGAGACTTGTAGGTTGTGTGTAGCCGAGTTTATACGAAAGACTTGAGATGTGAGAAGCATCGAGGGAATGATTTTGAATGCTCATGGAGAAATTGACACTCTGAAGGCCCTTTGGAGTATACTTGTTTAGAGCGCTTTTGGAAAGAGAATGCTAAAGTAATCACGTGCTCAATTTGTTCAAAAACAACTTAAAGATAGCTAGTTTTGCTTGAGGGATTTTCCAGACAAAGAATACGTGTGACAAAGAATTTACAGATAGATTTGCAGGATGTACTAAGATGGTATACTTTCTTGTCTGAATGATCACTGAAGAAGCTGAAGAATCTTGAACAAGGAGTTCGTAGCAGGGGTACCAGAGAACGTCCTGCCTTGAACTTAGAAATTTGGAAGAATTTGGGTACGACACCCCCTTGTGACGGCCTAATCGTCACTGATGTATATTTATGTTTTTTTGTGTGTGCATTGGTTTGTTTCTCTTTTTATTTTCCCTCCGTTTTTCTCTCTTATTGCTTTGCGCCTAAAATTGTTAGTTCAGTTTGACATAATTATCCTCTCTTTTTCTTCTTCATCTACTCTCTCTACTTTATATCTCTCTCTTCATTGAGATATACCTATATTCATTCTTTCAATATCTTCCGCTCGCCATTCGAGCGTATCTACTTAAACTACGTATTCTTCTCTTTTTATTCTGAAATCAAAACTCTTCACTTATATCTCTTCTTATTGAGATATATCTTCATTCATTCTTCTCATATCTTACACTCGCCCTTCGAGTGCTTTTTGTTCCTACTTCTACTATTTCCTTTTTCTCGTAACTCTTGTCAGTTACTCTCTTATACACAGATTCTTAATCTGATCTCCTTTTTATTCCTATCAAATACATTATCGGATACTCATCCGAATTCAAGTCTACTTTATTTCATCAATTTCATTCTCTGCCACGATCCATTATTCTGGCCCCTGGCATTTTTAATAGTTGTGCCTCTGAACCGACTAACGACGCGACACCCCTTTGTCCTTACACGGTAACGTTTCAAAGTGCGCAGAATCCTGTCTTTGGATTTTTTTTCAGTAGTTGTTGTTTCTTCATGTGGGAGATAGAGGATAGTGTGAATTCAGTTTAGAAGCGACCAGTTGAGACAAAAGCTGATGCTTCTGTCCTCTCATTGAATGCCCAATTGAAAATTCAATTATCGAATGTTACTTGTTTTTTAAGATAAAAATATTGCAGGAGAAGGTGATGCTGAGTTGACTTTTTTAAACACAGGCCAGGTGTAACAAAGGGCTTTGATGTACGTATGCTTGATCTACTATGAAAGTCTACTATGTATCGAAATGAGCACAGAAACATATGGGGCATCTAGAACAAGCTGCATGGTTAGGAGTAGCACAAAGCATCTGACTTTGGACGTAAAAAAATGGAAGAAGATAGGTGGTACGACATCCCCTCTTTCCTTACACATAAAGTTTGAAAATGTGCAAAATCCTGCTTTTGGATTTTTCGCAGAGGTTCTCGTTGGTTTATAGTGGCCTTGAAGTGCTGTGTGAAATTAGTTTTGGATAGGTCAGGTGAGACAAAGACCGATGCTTCCGCCCTGCTCTTGCTGTGTGGGTTATATTATCAGCATCTGATATTTTCATTTGTTTGATTAAAATTTTTTAAAAGATCCGATGTGTCCTCCTGTCGATATTGTGGAAGGAAATATATGTTGTCGTGAATGACAGTTTACGAACGAATGCGGTAGAAAAACGGCAGTCGTTTTTTTAACCGTTTACAGTCATTGTACCCGATCATTTACGGTGTTATCCGACTATCGTTTACAGTTAGCGTGTATTTACGGCGAACATCTACGTGGATTTTTCACGATCATCGTTTAAGACGATCGTAATTCATCGTAAGACTTCGTTTATGAAGATAGTAAACGGTCGGAAAATACGTTCGCCATTTTTCGCCGCAAGAAATAGGTATGCCGTGGATGCTATTGCATCTAAACGCAATAACATTAACCTGAGGCAAAGATTAACACGGAAAAGGATGGCGCGATCATCCTATCTCCCATCGTGCAGGACAGGACGGATTCTAAGTTTAGTCCTGTCAATGCTGTTAGACAAGAAAACGATTATAGAGTGATAGGAAAGAAAGGTAGGAAAAATTGGTCG
>OENT01001722.1:0-35979 GCA_900239685.1 Rotaria macrura | reverse complement strand
CTGGTCATTTGGATGCTATTTGAAATCTACCGAACCGTTTTAGAGGGTTCAGGAAAGTACTTATTTATTTTAGAGTGTATCTGACAATCGAAATTTATGCGAAATCCATAGATATTTTTTAAAGGGTTCCGTAAGTTGACAGTGCCCTCCGAACTCTGGATCTTTTAATATGCAGTTGATACAAGTTATCATGAAAAATTTTATGATTCTTGAATTTTACATTAATTAAGTGTGATAACATCAGTATATTAGACCTACAATTTATGATAGTATGCAGAAAAAATGCCTCCGAAAGTCATTCTTATTTATGATAAGGTATGAAGGTGTGAACAAGAGAAATTCAATAGGGATGTGGTAGAGTGAATATGCCGAAGTCGAAGTACTTGTTTCAAATACTTAGGCAAGTACTCGTACAATTAATGCCAGACTTATGCATGAATTTTCAGCTACTGCTAAAATGCTTGAAATAAGTCTACCGACCAGGGAAGTGAAAAAGAATCCACAGGACACAGAACTTGGTGGGATCGGACCAAGGGGGAAAAGCGAGACTCCAGTACTCCAGCGTACTCCCTGTACCCCAGGCAGTACGATAACTATGCTTCAGCAAGTTTTACATATTTCAAGCCCACTACCCACCTGTGTTACGGTATATTAGTAGGAGTATAGCCAGCACAAGTCCATCTCACAATAAAGCTAAAATACTTCATCGTACTCCAGAATTGGAAGTCAATGAAATAAAACGGAGTATTTTAGCTTTATTGTGAGATGGACATGTGCTGGCTGTACTCCCACTAATATGCCGTAGCACAGGTTGGTAGTACGCTTGAAATATGTAAAACTTGTTGAAGCATAGTCATCGTACTGCCTGGGAGTACAGGGAGTACGCTGGAGTACTGGAGTCTCGCTTTTCCCCCTTGGATCGGACAGAAACAGTTCACATAGTAGCAGTGTTTCATATATACGTATATCCAACACAAGAAGCATTCTCAAAAAGTTAATCGATTCTGAAGTATCACAAAAAACATCGTTGTCAAATATGACACTCTCAATAAAAGTTCTTTACAATCTTAAGTAATATTCTTTTTTGTTTATTCATCCGATGAAAAGCCTATAAATTGTATCAGCTTTATTACTTCAGGAATTTTCCTTTTATAACTCATTTGACATCAATTAAACTATGCTAGCAGTATTTGTCTTTCCATATTCTCTTATTTGCAACATAAGGAAAAGTAGGAATCTTTTATTTTCACCGTTGGATAACTGTGATTAGTGCGCTCCTAGTCAATCTACTGATTGTTTTATATTGAAATACTGAGATATCTTTCTTCAATACTTTAGACATGACTACATATCAGTATGGGATCAATATTGTTATGTCAATAGATCGGCTAGGAATTGTTACCCATCATGGAAGAAATGAACTTAGCTATCTCAAAATATTTTCGTAAGATTGACGACTTACTCATTTAACATCAAACAAAGCAAATTCCCTAAAGAGATCAAATTGTAGAAAGTCTTCATGATCGTCAGAATAAAGTAGAGATCGAAAAACATTTGTTGAAGAGCTCACTGCATTGGTTTTCCATGGTTTACTGGAAAATCGACAATTGAAATTTCGAAAACAAAACTCGACAATATTGTCGAACTTCCGTCGCACCGTTTTCCAACAGACTTTTTCAAAATATCATATTGAAAACCTGACGTATTTTCCAATTGTACATGGAAAAACGATGTTACATGGAACACAATTTAAGATTTGAGAACTAAACGAAAATTCGAGCGCAATGACGTCAGAATATTGTAAAATGGAGCAGGACGAGACTGAGCGAGTTTTTTCATCGTTCCTATAAATTAAAGCACTCACAATTATTTTTACATCATCTATAAAAAGTGGCATAGCATCTCTGATTCAAGATCCCATACGAAATTTGAATAACACGATGGAATTTCCCCATTCATTTTTTAATTCATGCAAATAGTTTGATATGTACAACGAAAAATACACTCGATTTTCTATCTTTACAGGTATCGTAAGTGAAAATTCCATGCGCAAATCGTTCAACGCTCGAAGGACTGGTAATGTTGAAAATTATATAATTGTTTGGCTCGACTGCAACCAACTTACAGAAGAGGCTCGTCGTAGCGATATATTACGATTACGTCGTCACGTGAACTATGTTTGCTATTTCAATAAGAAAGATGAATTGACATCATTTATTGGTACTTTATCCAATGAACGTATTTTCATGATTATATCCAATACTAAAAATAGCAACGCTTCACCTAACCTTTCAGATTCGCCATTTGTACAGGCCATTTTCCTATTGAACGAAAGTAGTGATCCAACTGATATTGCTCCGAAAAACCAGCCAAAATATCGCGGAATCTATAAGAGTTTAGATTCGATCGTTGAGCAAATTCAGCTGAATCTACAGAAGCAATCTACTTGGTGGCATGCTCTCTATGCTAAGGATGATCAGGAAAAAACAGCATTTATGTTTTCCTACTTGTTACGCTCATCTGTCATACTTGATGGCGATGAAACAGATGCTGTTGTCTCAAAGAACGAGCTGATTGATTTTTGCCGACAAGAATACGCTGGAAACGAGTGGGAACTCACGCAGATTGAGGAATTCGATCGGCACTACGATCCAAAAGAAGCATTGACTTGGTTCATGCGTGATTGCTTCGTGTCAAAAATTCTCGTGAAAGCTTTGCGTACATCAGAACCTTTGATTCTTTTTAAAATGCGTCTATTTCTTCAACATCTTGAACTACAGTTGAAAAGCTCATCGCCGAAAGAGGAATTCACCGTCTACCGACAAGAGATCCTCACCACAAACGACCTAGATATGTTGAAAGCCCACCAGAATCATATAATCCTTTTTCCTACGTTTTTTCATGTCACTACCAATCAAAGTACACTGTCTCAATCGCAGGAATCCACCTTGTTATTCACCATAAAAATTGATCCTTCAAAACATCCAATAGCGAAAATCGATAACAATAACTATCTGCTTGCGTTCGGCTCCATCTACCACATTACATCAATTGAGAAAAACAACGTAAATTTGATTTTAATCAATCAGGACAGTAGGGAAGTCAAGACAGTAGTGGATAATATGCGGATGAGAATTGCCGGCCCATCACCGCTTCTTCGTTTGGGAAAATTGATGGCTCGACTGAACGACAAAACTCGACTTGTTGATCTTGCGACGACCTTAGAAAGTGATAAATCATTGAATAACAGCCGTAATTTACTTGGTTCTTTAGCTGCTGTCTTTCAAACGATCAGCGATGTAGCTGAAGAAGAGAATGATATTGAAACAGCATTACTATATAGAAAGAAATCTTTGGATATACTTTTACAATTTTCATCAGATACTCATCCACGTGTGTCGGCAGCGACTAATAATGTAGGGAGTATGCTCTTTCGCCTTGGTAGATTCGATGAAGCCATTCAATATCATCAGAAAGCTCTCAACATCCAACTTAACGCTCTGAGTCCTGAACCAAAGTCCGTTGTGTCCTACTCAAATAATATAGGATGTTGTTATCTTCGACAACGAAAAGGAGCTCTTGCCTCAGACTACTTCAATCGAGCACTCAAAGTATTACAACGAACACAACCCGAAAATAATCAGGAGATTGCCTCGTGTTATGACAATATGGGTGACGCAATGTTCGTGCAAAAACGGTTGAAAGAAGCCGCTGGATATTACGAAAAAGCATTGATGATTGAACAATCGTCATCGAAACGAAATCCTCAAGCGCTAGCATCCTACTCGCGTGGTGCTGGTAATTGCTACCATGAAATGTCACAAAATGCGAAAGCATTGGAATTCTTCCAAAAGTCGCTCGAATTTTCCCTAGAATTCCTACCTGAGAATGCTTCTCGTTTGGCTCCGCTGTACAACAATATTGGCGGAGAATACTATAGGCAAGATATGTTCCAGGATGCGATCCCCTTCTATTTGAAATGTCTTCAAGTCGAAAAGTCCCATATGTCAAGTGATGATCCTTCCATTACTGACACCTATATGAATATTGCTACGGCTTATGTCGGCATGAAAAAATTCAAAGAGGCGATAGAAGCAGCACAGAATGCTATCGATCAATTACTGAAAACTCTTCCGGAAACAAATCAAAAGATTAAGGATCGAAAACGTTTCATTAAAACAATTGAAGCTAGAATTCAGCTAAAAGACACGTTCAGTTAATGAATGGACTTCTTTATTTATTTATTCTGTCTGCCATAATGAACTACTTCAAATCAAGTTTCTTTCCTCGTGATTCGATCGTCTTTCTCTAAAGCTTTTGTAATTGTGACTTCTCGATCGAAATTAATAAAACAAACTATTTATTTTTTTTGAAATTGTGACCAACATTTTCGTGCAGAGAAAATGATTCTTTCACTCTTTAGTTAAGAATTGCACCACTCTCTAAAAAAAAGGAGTTTTGGAGAACCTTTTTAGGTTCTGACTTTTACCCGATCGTAGAATCCCCTACAAATGGTTCTGCAAGAGAAAAACAGAGTTCAGGTACCTTCTAAAACACCTTTTTTCCTTGTTCAGAATCATTTTTGGGGATTCTACGATTGGGTAAAAGACAGAACCTAAAAAGGTTCTGCAAAATTCCTTTTTTAGAGAGCACTAAGTGATTGAAATATTTGATTACGAAGGGAAACGCTTCTGAAATTGATTCATTCTAGTGGTGATCGTTTATCCGGTTTGGTTTTCAGAACTTATTGATATATTGTTTACGGAGAAGAGCGATGAACTTTGGAAACAGATGATTTTGTTAATAGGAAGAGACATACACTTATTGGTACACTCACACCCTCACCTTCACCCACCCAACAGACATTCCCTCAAAATTGATCAGTTCTCGATTGACGGAAAGAATGGCAATACACAGATGTATGAGCCAGAGCATGGATCAATATGTATTAACATCGATACTAGCTGATGTCAATTGCAGAATGAGAGCTTCTGTGAACCAGAAGTACAGCTGCCACGAAATATACAAAGAGAGATATATATGAAGCCATTTGAAGATGTGAGTGAATCAGCTATTGACTTATATGATTACCTTGGTATGACTGCTTCAATGGGTTACTGGCTTTGAGTATGAAGAATTATTCATGGCATGTGTGCCAAAGAAAAGAAAAAAGAGCAGATTCTAAGTTTGTGAGCAGATTTAGACAATTAAGTGTGAGATGGCTTCTATTTTCTTCCAAGGGTAGTCTCGACTGAAAAAAACTATCTTAAACCCAGGTCGAACCTACCTCACAGGATCCAATCGGATCCTTAATAATCCGACACTATCCGACCATCAGAATCCAATAGGATCCGACGGTCGGAAACCGATAATATCCCTTGATTTCCAACTGTTTCCGACAGTCGGTTACCCTGGGATTCCGTTGATCGTATCCGCCGTTATCCGACAGTAGGAACTTGTCGGATCCGTCAATAACCGATGATATGAATAATTTCTTTTTTTTACACTAATTAATATTGAAAATACGATTTCATCTTATTTATGGCAACATTAAAACTTTTTTTATTCTAGCGGTCAAAGTTCCCATGAGCTATCGGAAAAGAAAAAAGAATTTTTTGGTGAAACAAGTTGTGTATCTCACTTTGATACGACATCTACTGGCGTTGTTTCTTATAGGTGAAGTAGACGAAGAAAAACTGATATTCGGAAAACAAAGTCTTCTCCAATATTTCAGTAGTTTCTCTAATGTTTTGAATTTTATAAACTTAATCTCATTCATCATTGTGAAATGTTTCGATTTTTATATTTTCCGCACAAAGTTCATGAGTTGTTTGGGGTTTATCATCGGAGGATCGATTTTTTCTACTGTTACATCTTTAAGCGGCGCTCTATTGTAATCTTTTGATTACGAGTTACATANGTAGAAACTATTCGTGCTAAATATAAAATAGCCGATCATCGATATCATGAATTTTATAATAGATTGAATCGATCTAAATTGGTCGATTTCTATCAGATGAACTTAAACGAGATCGAAAAAGAAAATCAATAGCTTCATTATTTTCATATTCTTTTCATGGTCATGATCAACAAAGAAATACGATTACATAGATCTACATGTGCTGCAATTGTTATCCTGATATTTTTTTAAAGATTTTGTGAAACTAATATTTCGACGTAACTTATCCTTTTTTTTCCTATTATACATGACAGTTTTTCATTATTGTATATAATATTCTTTTGTTATCGCATCTTATGCATTAGTAAAATAAACAGAGGAATACGAATAAAAAGTGATGCAACATGAATCGCAAAAAATTAGCTAAAAATTTAATGTTCTCGTAGTTCATACGTATTTAATGTTAAGACCTAGCTGAGGAGTAATGATACACACTGAACACAATACCTAATTTAATTATAAAATAGGAGGATCTTATCGGATCCACTGCTTTCCAATATTATCCGATTGTCGGATCCGACTGTCGGAAACCGGCGGAACCGACACCAATAACTTCCGATCGGAATCCTTTGCCGAGGATTCCGACAACTTCCTGTACCTTCCGATAAAAATCCGACAACTTCCGACAGGTTCCTATCGGAAGTTGTCGGATTGTTCGGGGAATCCTACGGGATCTGACAGGATCCTAGTTACGGATTCCTCGTCCTGGGAAGGTAAGCATTGTCTTTGCACGTCGGAAATCGAAAACAGAAAAAGACGTGCCTGAACTCAGACATTCCTACGCATCCATATTCAGAACCCGTCGATGCGATAAGAGTTACTTATGTACTTGATAAACGATAAAACAACACGACGAAAATACTTTACGTAATCCGGGCTGATTAGAAAACAGAGCTGAACCTGTTGAAACACGTTTTATGGGGATCAGAATCGATTATTTTAACTAAATCCAATAAATCGAAGAAATTATATGTGCTGATAGTTCTCAATACAACGAATAGTTGACCGCGTGAAATTACATTTTAATGGAAGAGCAAAAAGTAAATTTCTAATCCTAATTATTCTAAAGCATTGAAAGGCCAGCAATGGGCAATACCACCAGCTATTGACTACATAGAGGAAATTCGTTAATGAAGACTCAACAGAAAAGAATAGGTCATATGGTCGACAAAAAACAATAAACAATTTGTACACCGAGCAATAAAATAGTCAGTAGAAGAACGAGAAGAATAGGCAAGCAAGGTGATCGAATCAGTCGCAGAATTATTCAATCCGAACAACAGAATAAAAGGATGATGTCCGAGGGTGTTGGTGTAGTTGAATTAGCGTAAAGTTTTGCAGATGTTTTTCCTATAATCACAAATACCCCACGTGCGTCCAAAATCCTCGACAGCTCAAGAATTCCTTATCGAAATGAAAAGGGGGAAAATCCTACACATTCTAAGAGTTTCAACGGATATGATTATAGTAGCCTAATCGACTTTCTGGCACCCTATTGATACATGTCAGTACAGACACTTAGTTGAATGTACTGATTATCACTTAGAGGTAACAAAATCTTCGTTACTATGTTCTCAATTTTATTTAAACTATATCGAATGTATTGTAACTATTTATTGCAGTAAAAAATAATATTCGTATATTTAGTCAGAACCAATATTAATTGAACCAAGCTCTTCAATATTCTATGTGTGACTTAGTGATAACTGTGAGTGTTTCTTCTAACATTGATCGAATATTCGCATTGGTCATTAAAATATGGCTCTCTTCATTGTCCCATTTCTCTAAAATTTGTCTTTCGTCGGCATTTCATGCTAGGTGCCAAATCGAACTAAAAGATTAGGTTGAATAGTACAAGTTTAAAAGAGAAAAGAACATAACTCACTGTTCTTGGCTACATAAATGGCGATCATTAGTGTTGAGTATGTATCAAAGTCTTTATCCAGTTCATCTCTCCCCGAGTGAAGAATAAAACGCAACAATACTTCACACCATTCAAGTGCCATGTCTATGTCAGTTTCTTGATTGCAACAGTTTAGTTGAGTTTTTGCCAAACAACAATAATAATCGGCGATGTGTTCCTGTCTATGTACATATGTATAGTATTGATCATGGTATACGAGACACTCAAAGGCTCGCTTGAATGACTGAGTTTGTAATGGACCCCGTTGGATACTTCTCAAACAGTCGATTCTAAATTCACATTTGGCTAGTTCGAAGGGAGAGCTATCATCGTAGTCAGATATCACTTGATTGTACAATGACAAAGCTTTCTCCGAATCCATCTCAAATTAGATATCAGCCATAAACATGTAACATTCGCGGAACCAATACTTATTATCGTCATCATCTATCATTTTATCGGCTCCGATAATATCCATTTTTATGTTGATACAAATAAGAGTATATTCTGCATTACATTGTTGATACCAGAAACGGCTGCCCAATACTTCATATGCTTCAACCATATCCTCATGTAAAATCTCATGTTGAATTTCTTCCACTCCGGCGAAATCATCCTCTGACTTCACTCCATCACTGTTTTCGTCATGACCACTCTCACGAGTATGTTCTAGGAAGTTGAATATATTTTCTAACCATTCTGAAGGTAACTTTCCTGATTGTGAAACTGGAACATCAAAGGCAATCTTATTGTAGACATCGCTGTCAAAATAGCCCTATTTAGAAAACGACTGAAGCATTTTCCAGGCTCCGGTGAAGTTTCCCATCATCTTGTGAGTTTGTGCCATCTTAATCTTAATCAGAAAGTGAGAAAGCGAAAATATCAGTCACTTGAGTTTACGAACTGTTTAAATCGTTTACTTTCGGTGATTCATTCAAAATCTAGCATGATTGGAATTTACTTGGTTGCAGACAGCGTTATCAGAATCAGAAAATATTGAATGGAAATTTTCATTGCTTCATTTCAAAGGAATTTCAGAAAGTCTGTTGCAGAGTTCCTACTTGTATTCGATTGTCTACACTCGGCACAGCGAAAACGATACTCATTGAGATTATCTAGAATTCAGTATAGTTGCTCAAAGATCAATATATTTAAAATTGTGTCGATCTTCCACGAAATGTGAACTTAAGAGCAAATACTAGACGAATAAATGAAGGAGTATGTTCTTTTTCTTTAATCATGTTCAGCTATAGTGTTTTAAACTAATACTCAGTCAAGAGCTTCTCTCTTTCCTGAGCTCAGTCTGAATATAAGTTCTTAATGTAGATCATCTGATTCAAAAAGCTTGCCAGCACAGCCCACTTTGCAGCTAAGATGTGGAACTCACATATTTTTTCGTTTCATAATACCAAAACAAAGTACAAAAAAAGTAATATCATGAATACTTGTGAATCGTCATTTTATGAAGGGCTCCCTATTTTTCTTTATCATTATTACTATTCTCTCTTTATTCTTCCTTTTTCTTATCGTAAGCATTGAAATATACGACAAATGCAGCTTTGATATATTACGATTATATAATGCTGACTGTAAAGGTCTGTAAGGATAACTGTTTATAAAGGGAGTGGGTGGTATTCCTGTAATAGAGATGGGTGGAGATCATAAAGAATCTCGCTCTTAAACTTACAATCACTAGTTTCTTAGAAAAGATAGGCAAATTACAGAGAACACTATATGGATTCGATTATTCTTAACTATTTCTAGAAGCAAAAAGCAAATTCAACTAATAAATTCGAAATTAGATACTTAATAAAACTGTTTATATTCATTCGATTCCGTTATGTGTTATAAAAGAGACTCGATATAGTTATTTATATATCTTTCATTGACAAATTTAACCGATTTCGGTACCATCCTCGTTTACTAATAAATTTGATTGATCGTGTTTTATACTGCTCTAAACGACCGTATACGCTCCCCACACGACCGTAAACGGTCGTATTATAGAGTTTTACATGGTCCAGTATTACGGTCGTATATCGCCGTGTCGTATACGGACGAATACGATCGTATATGAAGGAATAAAGTAGAAAATGGAAGCCGTTTACGGATTTTGTACACGAGGACCATAAACGATCGTTTTACTCTCCGTATATCGTTGTATTTCCCCGTATACGACACGGAGATATACGATCGTAATACTGGACCATGTATTTTGCCGTATACGGTCGTTTACGACCGTGCTTGTTCGACCTGGGACTGTTTCAATTCAAAAGGAATAGTTTTTACTAGAAAAATGACAATATTCAAGATATTCCTTTTGAAGAGTGATCAATATGTGGGCCTCGCTAACTTTACAAATTTTGCTATAACGCGTACAATCTTGGTATGCCATTCACACTAGCTAAGGATTGCACAGTTTGGAAGTGTAGATGTTATGATGTTTTACTGGATCCTTCCAGTACTTGGTAAACTCTCAAATGCCATTTGTCTTTTCTCGATCGATACATTTGGCGAGCTGACTCCCATTGTATGATAATTTTTTGGTACCGGTGGTATGGATGTTGGCATCAGTGAGTAGTATACCTACATCCACGTCACTCTCTTTCTAGTATTTTCATGCACTACGCCTCTATCAGAAACTCATAAATGAAAGCATACTTCAAATTTTAGTAGTGGAATAACCATATACTACCTTTATCCTTGCAATGGCACCCACCCCTCCTTTTCTTTTGCACTAACTTTCATCGTTATGTGCGTTCTCTCCTTCTTCTCTTCTCGTCGCTTTCTTCGCACAGACGCTAATTGTTTACTTTCCTGTTTAACTTTTAGCTATTCTGTTCTCCACGTGCTTCGTAAGGTGGTATTTGATGTACAGCTTGGAGCTCTTATTCATTCCATGCTTTATGCTTTGAACTGCTTGAATTTCTGTGGCTTGTGTGAGTAGTGGGATGTGAGACTTCTCTGTTTCCATAAACATCGGTGCTGCAGCCACCAACTCGCATCCCCACACCCTCACTGAATGACGATCTCATCTGTCTTCTATGTATGAATCCACTTGAAAATCCTGTCTGTCCCAATCCATGTGGACATTCATTTTTTCGTAAATTTATCACTGATAACTTTTTCGTGTCAAATCCAAATGCCCAACATAATATCATGATTAAAAATGAGAAGATTTTCATCCTATCGTAATACGATCTTTTCTTAATCAAATTAATCAGCTACTTGTTAAATGTGCATGGTGTTCACGGCTGAATATTCAACGAGGAAATTTCAAAGATCATATCAAAAGCTGTAGAAACATAATTGTTAAGTGTCCAGCTTCTAGTCTTAAATGTGATTGGAAGGGACAACGCATTGAGCTCCAAGGTAATCTTACTCAATGTCCACTGATGAGGGTTCATGAGATGTTTGCTGCGAGCTAAATACACTGGTCGAAAATCAATCGAAACAAATACATTTTCTGTACAAAGTACTCGAGAAAACATCGAAAAATCACGAAGTAGCGTGTCACGAACAATATTGTGCTGCTGACGAGTTTGCATGTGATATATGCAGCGAAATATTTACAATGAGTGATTAAAAGAGATCATTACATTTCTGTCCTGAAACAGACATTTGCTGTAACTGAGTAAAAATACACTTTCCATGAACTGAAATATCATCATATTAATGAATTCAATGGAGTATAATTCTCGATGGAGAGATACAAAATGCAATTATGATCGCTTCAATTTTTCTTTGTTTTTTTCCTAAAAAAAATTTGTAATCGTGTGAGCTCGATTCTTCTATCTGTCTCCACAGACGCTAATAATAAAAGTCAATTATAAAAAAAGGATCACCTCCCTCCATTTAGATTGCACAATTGAATTCGCGCGATATATTCATAAACAGATCATAAATGTTCACAAGAGATTTTTTTCTAAAGAATTTGTGATTCTGTAATGTAACATTTATTTGTATGACAATAAATAAAGTATTATGGTCCGTGTCTCTCATGTTCACTGAAGCTTTAAACTATTCAAGACTAAAAACAGTGATTGAATAGAATTTCAAATTAGAAGTAATTATGTAGAGACTGAAACTCAAATATCCAAAAGAAGCAGTAGAACCTTCTCTAATTAATCAAACATATATTTAAGAAAATGTGGACGCTAATAGGATTGAACTCCACTAGAGTCCAAGTTTGACTGAAGGCATGATGGAAGTCACTCTTAATTGGCATATTAATCCAATCAGAGTATTTTTTCTGTCTGCTAATCTAATATTGAAAAGTAACCAACCCCGAAAATACTCGCTGTAAGAGTGTCTTTTTTGATTAGGTTGTTTCCTGCTCGTAGATGTCATATATTATATGTTATAAAACTGTGCAGTCTACTGCTCGTACAACTGAATTATGCTTAGATGTTTAGTATTAAATATCTACCCAGCAGTACTCTTTGGCACTGGCACTTATTGCCACGAACGTACTAATCATGTTTATTAGAATAGCTGCAGAATCGATTCACGTAAAATGGGAAGAAAAAAAAACAAAATATTTATGTTACATCATAACCTACGTATGTTTGCAGACATTACGACTTCATGATGCTTATTAGAAAGGAAACGAAAATAGTTTTGAAATATATAGTCTGCATAGAATGCATTTTCATTCATGAGATACAGTAAAAAATACAACAGTGACATTCGAAAAATTGATTTTTAACTTGGTTATGATTGATTATTGGAGATATTCATATGAAATCATAATTCAAATCGATTCTCATAAACTAACATGTTATATTTTGAAGAAAGATTTTTATATAATAAAAAAGATCCGAGAAAACAAAACACCAGGAAAAAACATATTTTTATATTTTTCTTAACTAAAAATAAAAAATAACTCCTACGTAGAATTATTTGAAAAACTTTTCTACAATTAGTGATTCACATAAAATGAAACATTGCTATATGAAATACAAATATAAATCATGGGTGCCTATCTGTGTAGTCCATTTAAAGTATGAGCTAACATGCAAAAAACGAAAGATCCTGTAAATTAGAAGGATGGATGTTTTTACAAAATATATTGAGCATATATTATAGAGTAATTAAGGCAATACATGCAATGAAAAATTGTTTTTAGAGTATTACAGTGATGAAGATGGAGTGTGGAAGAATCGTTCATATTGAATACTGTTCCCATTTAAACTAAATCTATCTTCAAAGATTTCAGTAATCTTAACGAGACATACAAATGAAGAAATCAATTACAAAAGTGTCTATGGTTAGAGGTTTCCAACAAGTTTGGATAAAATCATTGACTTTCATCAATGTATCATGCTTCTATAATCATTGATTGTATGCGCCCAAGTGTCTTTGTTAAGATTTGCAGCCTGATGATATCTGCAGTTTTTCTTTAATTTTGCTTTTTTATTATCAATATTTCAGCACCTCAATGCTGACTTCCATTTTTTTAGAGCACGATTGCATGTATACATACTTGAAAGTAATTATCGTAAAAGTCGCATAACGCTGGCAATCAACACATGTGCGCCCCCTTTCGCTCTGCTCACTTTATTGCTTAAAATAGTTGAAATGGATGAACGAATACTATGAACGAATTCTTCTTTCTCACTTTCTCGTTCTCTAGATGGTAAAACTAGATTTGACAAGGGAATTCAATGCATACAAACATATAGCAAAGATCTCACACATGGACATATTAAAAGTTAACAATTTGAAATTTTTTCTTATATATAATTTGAATTTTCTCGAAACCGATTAATGTATAGAATTAAACGACAACTAACCTATCATCAATCATCAAAATACGTCAAAATAAAATCACCAAGTAAGTTGCGCAAGAAGCAGGTATCAAGAATTTATTTTTATTTATTCATGTTAATAGATGGCTATGATCGATTGATAACACATATTGAAAATTTATCCAACGAATTCTTCTATGAAATATTTGATTATCTTGATGGTTATGAAATATACGAAGCATTTTCAAATCTTAATCATCGTTTTCAACAACTTCTTGATAGTGCATCACTTTTATTTAAAATTAAGTTTCATGATTCAACGTATGATGAACCGTACATGAACAATTATAAACAATATCTCCTTCGTTATCAGCACAAAATACTCTCAATCAGTTTATGGTCACGATTAGAAAGTGATCATTTTTTCTCATCGTTTATTATTGATTCGTCGTTCAAGTGTCTGGAATGTCTTTGTGTTGATGGAATTCGATCAAATTTACTTATTTCACTTCTTGATGATTTATTTTATCTATCTCGTCTTTTCTACTTAACGATAGACACATATGATACTGATGAAAATCTAAATGATATTTATCGATTATTATTCACCTTGCCAGTATTAAAATCTGTTAAACTCACTTTAGATGAGAATCAAAGTTCTATTACATTACCGATGGCCAGTCATAAAAAACTGAGTACAATTGAATATCTTTTTATTAATCATTCTTGTACTTTCAAACAACTTTCTATCCTTGTTTCTTATACATCTCAACTTCGCCGTCTTGATTTCTTACATGTGACTGATATAGATTCAAGTATTCGAAGTCTATTACCAATCGAATTATCAAATTTAACGACTATTTCCATCGACATGTATTGCATTCAGTTTAACGAATTCGAACTGTTTATTCAAAATATTCATTCAAAATTAAAAGTTTTACGTGTTACTATTCAATCTCAAGAGATAACATTTCTTGATGCTCACCGATGGGAACAGTTAATTTTACAATGTTTAACTCACTTGGATAAATTCTATTTAGAATACTATGAACAAGTCAATAGTCAACTTAAATATCCTAGCTACTCAAGTGGATTTAATCAGTTTGTTTCCTCCTTTTGGATTGAACGTCAATGGATATTTGAAACTGAAATCACTGGATACTCCATCAATTATTTAGTTCGTCCATTCAGGTATATAAAGATTCTTTTGTGCAATATCATAAGTGATCAATACGGAATAAGTATCTTATAATAGAATGGTACATTTCCGTTTTCTCCTTCAATATTCTCTATAGCTACATCTGTCGTGCTACGAGCATAGCGTACACTTTTCTTTAGTTTCAAAACATGCGTAGATTAAGTATACAGGTCTCTTGGAAATATATGTCTATTGTTTTATGTAGGTTTACATAGTGATTTTTGACAACAAATTACTTGATCATACAAAACTTCAACCTATGCTAAATAACTATAAAGCATATCTCAGACCTCATTTAGCTAACTTGACCTCTGCTCGGCTGCAATTGAGCAGAAGATCTCGTCCCCGCGAGATAACTGAATTTTTTTTCCAGCAAAATTTTCTTTCTACATACTGTACTTTTTGTTATCATTTATTTTAAATGAAACGAGATTCACTTGTAGTCATTGGTTACGACTCAGTCTTCTATGAGAAAATAATGAAAATAGAGTCGCGTTCTTTTCTAATAGAAAGAACAGTAGTATGGCTGACCTATGACAATTGTGGATCGATTGATGTTGTATTCAAAGTTGGAAACATCTTTTATCTAAGTGTGCTACTCTAGCTGTTTGGTGATTCTTCATTTGAAGAGTAAATATTGAAAAACATGAGATGAGATCTATATCGAGAAACTATTGGGTAGTGTTTAGAATTCTTCTGATGAATAAGAGAACCTTTCAGAGGACAAGATTCTCACAATTTTTGTCTCTCGTACCAAATTGATCTGTATGCAACTAGATGAAATAAAGTTTTATTCACTTTAATTCAGCGTGAACTTAAGTTTCTTACTGTTAGAATTCATTTAGTTAGAGCTATGGAATGTCTGAAAGTACCCACACTCTAAATTCGTCGTAGAGGATTCTGAAATACACGAATGATAATGAAGATCATATACATTAAGTTTTCGATGTACTGTGATCGTTCTTGTCTTATGAAAGTCGATTCATTCTATTAAGATGCAACAGATAGTATATATTGTGTTATTTAAGTACAAAAAAGTGAATTCGAGGAATATTAAATGCATCGAAAGACTATTGGCGAATTGATTTATAGAGGCTATTTGATAGATTATATTGTCTTTTCTAGAAAAAGATGGTATGAATATGCTCAAGATCAGCTGTTTAATTCTGCAATTGACTCTTCGAAATCTACTCGATTAACTCTCATGTATAGATGTCCTGACGATCTAAATGAAGTGATCAGAAGAGATATTCAACGTATTTTAACCATAGGTCAAATTTATCATTTGGAAATTCCAGACGAAGAAATTTTCATTGGAGAATTAATTGAAACGATAAGTCTATTACCAGAACTTCAAACATTAAAAGCTCATTCTTTATCATTGAACAGACCGAGAAAATTAATCTTTGAAGAGTTAATTTTTTTGAGTTCAACTAAAGATTCCAGTAAAATTTCAAAGGTTTATCTTGAAGAAATGAAGGATTTAGAAGAATTTCATTTTCTTCGGATGCTTTGTCCTTCCATGTCATATTTCAAAGTCGATTGTATAAATCATGTTGATATCGAATTTATATTACGAGGTATTACCAAAAGCATTATTCATGATGGTAACGATCATCTTCGTTTATTGTGTTTTCGTTTACCCACAGTCAATGATGAAATGATTGAAAAATTGTACAAATGGATGCATGTTGAAAATGTTCGATTTTATTTTACAATTCTACGCGTACTTGATAATATCTATCTACAATGGAAGGAATTAGTTTAACTATGATTGTGCTTGTTATCAAAATGAGTTATGTATATAGAATAAAACTTCTGTGATCTATACGAAGACTATCGCTTATTGATTTTCCAATATTCATATAGGAGAGTTCGAGAATTGATAAAAAAAAGAAATAATCTGCAATGCTTATATATTCGCCTACATTTCATAGCATGTTGTATTCGAATGAAAAACGTTGGAGATTTTAGTTTGTCGAACATAAATATACAAACTTACGTGAGCTAAAGGGCATAATCATTTAAAGAAAAAGAATGTTTTCTTAATTATTTCCAAGTATATATCCGTCATTAATATTTTTATTACATTCTCTTTTATTATGCTTCATAAGAATTTTTCTATGATAGAACACTTGTATTCAAGTATAGTTATAGAATCCAAAGGCTTCTAAACAAAATAGTAGCTGTTTACTATATGTGATGGACCGAATATGAAAAATAAATTTTTGAAAAGCCAAAATCTTTCTATGATTTAGTTTAAACTTAAATTCTAGTTTGCTTAATGGAATATAAATTAGTTGAGAGCGAATAACATGTTCTTTTTTACTTAAAGATTATTTTCATAGTTTTGAAGTTATTTTAAATGATAATATAAATGTAATCGCGTAAAATATCAATCTAAATTTGATGATAAACATTGATTTTAAAGTTAAAATACAATTGAAATGTAGCCGTGAAGACTTGTGCCAATCATGCTGTGTATTTAGTAAATTAATTACATTTCCAGCTAGATACGAGTACGATTAATGATATAATGAGTATCTGTAGATAGTTCATGTTCTGGTTGAGTTACTGATAAGAATCTGTCTACTCGTTTAATATACTAGAAATGGTTGTATCCATCAGGAATTCATTTTTCGCAAAAGATCTTGAAATGTTACAACCGAACCAAAATTATTCACTTTGTTGTAGGAAAATGTTACGACGTATAGTTATAGCTTTCTAATTCTTTTTTCAACGACAAGGGAATGTGTCTTGAGTGACATTGAAGTAACCAGAGAAAACTTTTTTCGGCACTGTCTGTGCTAGTTATAACAAACATACATACTATATCCTTCTTGTTGAATCAAGGGAGATGAAGTTCTAAATATTAGTTTTTCGAATTGAGATTTCAGGTATTCAACAAGTACGAAAATTCACACCCGAATAGTAATATTTGTCTACTTTGAACCAAATTCTCACTCTCCTAAAACTTTTCATTGGTTTTTTCGTAAGCTTTATCTACTGCCAAGAGTTAAATAGGAAGAAAATCCTTTTTTCAGACAGGCATCTATCTTCCATTCTGCATATTTTATTTCATAGGAGGGACAAAAAGCAATTTCACATCGTATCAAGTGTATTCAATTGAAAATCGTTGGACTCGATGATTGTTGTTATCGGCAACGTACATATTGCCGTGACGATCAAAAGTGAGCCCCACAGGAGAGTTCAATTGATTTGGCCCACCTCCTCGATTACAGCCACCAGCAATAACAGTTCCGTGATCCGCTCCTTCATGCCAACGCATCACTCGATCATTGCCGATCTCGGCTACATAGAGGGTGTTCAGTGTGTCGACAAACAATCCGTTGGGATGTGAGAGTTCTCTCAGCGAGCTGCCTGGACCTCGAGCAATGACTATTCCTTCTGTTGCGTCTTTCTTCCATTTTATCACTCGATTATTACCATTGTCAGACACGTATACAGTCTGTTCTCGATCAATAAATAGATACCGCGGCTCGTTAAGTTGGTTTAGACCATTACCTGTACCATGTCCACCTGCCACGATTGTTCCTTTATCGTTTCCGATTTCATATCGTCGTACTTCGTTGTGATCTGTATCAGAGACGTACAGATTTCCGTAATCATCCATAGCCAATCCCCCACAAGCAATATTGCTCAGAAGGATTTCTCCTTCAGTGGCTTCACTACAGCGTGGCCAACTTATCACTCGTTGGTTACCTCGATCACAGACTATGATTCTATTCGTTTTCTGGTCAATTAACACATCACTTGGATAACTCAATTGATTTAACTGTTTTCCTCTTCCATGACCACCAGCTACCACTCGTCCATTTGTATTTCCTATCTCCCATTCAAGGACACGATTATTCCAATAATCAGTGATGATAATAGTTTGGTCACCATCAACGCAGAGACCAAATGGATGATCGAGTTGATTCGTATTTTTACCCGATCCAAGGCCACCAGCCACAGTCACGCCATTCTGTTTCCAATGGACGTTCCTTGGAATATTAGGAATTACTATAGCAATAGGAAAAAAAAGCAAACAGCAATCTTTAATCTTGTTATTGAATGAAACAATGTTCTGCACGACAGAGTAGTGTCAAATTAAATATATGAATTGTCTAGAAAAATTAATTTATTACATAAGATTATTCTTTCCCCTTTAATAGTCTAAACCGACAGACGATTGCTCTATAAGATGAATGCTGAGAAATAGCCTTCTATTTTCATACCCGTGAATATAAGAGCGCTGATAGCTTCACACGATTTGTCAAACAACTATACAAGTTTTTCTTTATCTTTTAATACAAGAGCCATGACATTTCATCTACGTTGAACTAAATTTTTCTCGAGACTTATCACAAATCTTAAAGATATAGATCGTACTCAACAGACTATTTCGATAGTTTCCAATCTATTTCTTAACCTGAAACACTGTATCTTACTCAGATAAAAAGAATCCATTCTAATAAGACATATAAATGATTTGTAGTCAAGATTTTCTGGACAACATCGTGTACAAATGCTGCTAACATATGCATCCGTTTCGTACAAAGGGTAATTTTCTTTTTTTTATAAAAGTAACGAAATCTAGTAATATTGCAATCTGAAAAATGATGAAACTAGAAGTTTTGCATAAACCTCACGAATTAGGGATATTAAATATGCAACATTGACTCAAGACTAATATTCAGCAAAGAAAATACAAAGATATATCGACTTGACTCTTTGCCAATCAATCAGTGAGGTGTTTTTTTCTTATCGATGCCACTCTATGTTTGCAAAGACCCTTGAAAATTCTTGCCAATACATTTTCGTAAATAATGAAGAGATTTCTATGAATATTTCATCGAGATTTCCCAGATATTCTAAGAATATAACAATCATATCTTATAATATTCTCGAGATGCCTATATAAATAAAAACATGCCACTAACCGTATCACCTTACCTTGCCATAATTATTTTTTTAAATAAATTATGAAAAGAAAAGTTCTTGACCTTTTAACATTGCAGGTGTGTTCTTTCTGATTACGAAAATTGACTGCTTTATGTCTTCTACTTAGTTTTCTCATTTTTTTTTCTATACCAACATATCACAAAACGGATGGTTTTATCTTTCTCAGATAATAGATAATCCAGATAGATACATGGTTGAAAAGGGTAACTTCTAGAGTATGAAGGAAGCAATTCAAAGATAGAACTAACAAAATTATCTCCATATCTTCTACCTAATAGTATATTACGCAAAGATTTTCTCTCATGAATTGTTATATGGAAATCAAGCAAAACTAGACAAACCACTGACAAGAAAATGATCTATCTTTGTCAGTCAACCGTATGAATGAACTCGAAGTATTTCAGCTTCAACAATAAATAAATATTTTCATTTTAACGAAAAAATTCGAAGTCTTCAATGAAATAGAATTTATTATTCCATAGATAAAATTTCAAGCTTACATTCACATATGTTCTCTACTTTCTTTCTCTGACGAAACTGAAGCTTTTCACTTGGGAAAATAACAACATTTAGATTTTTTCGATAGTGAACTGCATCAGAAAATGCAAACTTCAGTTTCGCTATAACAGAACAGTAATTAAATGAACATGTTGATTTAAGATTAGCATAATTGAAAAAGAAATATCACCCTTACATAAATTCAATTCCATTTGTCATGCCTTCACCAATTAATGAACTCTAGAATTACTTAATCCTGAGAATTCTGAATCTATGTTCCACATTGAAATTCATTTTCTTTTTTCCAGCACCTATTGTGAACATGTGAATGTATAACTAATTTCAAGTCTAACTGTAGAACGTCAACGAAAATATAATATAGAACTACATGTTAATTGAGGAACCTAAGAAAACAACGTGATTCTTACTTCTTAAAAACTATTATTGTAAAGAAAAATTGAAAAGTAGATGAATTAAATTTCTTTCATTGTATACATCGGCTACCCGTTCATAGATACATAATTGAAAATGAAAAATGTTAGTTTCGATGCTCAAGGAATCAATAAGGTTGGTGTTCATTTTCTCTGCACAACATAATCAGTTAGATTGATGAGGGAAAAAAACAACGATTGCCATATATTGATTAGAAAAAGTAAAAGAGAAATAATCCTCAAGACAGTTCAACCCTTCATTTATTTGACACGAAATGAACGATGTTTTTCTCTTAATTGTGAAAAGCAACATCTTGCAAGGATTTCACTGCATATAGAACCAAAAAGAACTTAGTCTTGACTCTTTTAGAATACTACGTAGTACTCAACAATGTTATCATCTGTTAATGTGAACATGCAACGAAAAACGAGGACATCTCGAAAAATCTGTTCGTTTCGATTCTTTATTATCGTCGTCACCTGCGATTTATTACTAATATAGTATATACTTTCATTGTTATAGTTACTTAGACATGGACATTTACCAGTGATTCAATAAGAATTAACTTTCTAATTTTCAAACTCATATATATTTTTGTACTTAACGACAAGTGAAAGCATTCATTACTCACAAATAAGTCAAAAGCGACCAATCACATTAATCATCAACGAGCAGTAATTAGCAAGTCAATGACAAAGAGTATCATTGGCTGAGAAAAAAAAGAATAATATATTGCTTCTCGTATGAATTCTTTCCTTATTTTTTGATCATGAGAATCACACAAAAAGTAATTCACTTGAGACATAATTTTCGTGATGGAGAAAAGTCAATAAGAATGCTGATTAAAAGAGATGATCCTATTAATAAAAACTTGAATACGAATTCAAATGTAGTTTCAATCATGCACTAATGTTGACAAATTCATAAATATTACCTACCTCGTAATTTTAAATTCAGCTGTATCGGTAGTATATCAAATTTTTCCTCTACGGCTTCATCAATAGGTTTGCCCGCATGTGCGATCACTGTTGCCATTCGTTGATGTTGAGATTGTCGATCTTCTTTGGATTGAACTGATGAAGATTGTAAAGAGACTGGCTCAAGAAGATCGAACTGTGGCTTCAATTCTTTGAGTTTTACTATATGAAGTCCATTGCCAGAATCTTCACAAGACATAACCTGGAATTGTCTAGCGGGTAGTAAAAGCATTTCATGATCAATGCCCATGAAAGAATGTTTGGTAATATCCTTTGCTGTGATACACTCTATTTCAAATAGAGTCCTGTCTTCAGTTTTTTCGAAAAATTTTGCATCCTTGAATGCTTCAACAGATGGAGTACACGAAGAAAATCCCCACCAAATGAAAATCTTATCCTTTGGATAATCGATCCACAAGTTTGTTTCTATGCCACGAAAGACAGTACGACTCTCTGATGAAAGACGATTGAGTGCCGTCAGGAAGAGCCGAAGATAGAGAAACCACGGTATTAAATGTATTCTTTGTTCAGATCGTAACGCTGCATTGAGTTTAACGTACAATGAATCTTCATGTGGCATTGATTCGAAAGTGTACAGCATGATCGAAGCCGATTCATCAGTGGTTAAGCCATTGTCAGGCTCTTGACAATTCTGTTTGACTACGAATACATTACGCTCGACTTTAGGAGCAATGTTAACAAGAGGTTTTACAGCTTCTTCAAGCGTTAAAAGTGGTACATTTTCATAACCTTCGATAGGTGCTAACATTCGTTTTGGTAATGTACCTACATCAGAAAAGCGTAAAGGGATATTTTTCATACCAATATCTTTGTAAGCCATTTAAGATTTCTAAATGTAGAATAAGACATTTATTGTTAAATTAAGATTCGTTAAAATATGCGCACAAAATAGGATATCTCCACGATACTAAGTACATATGCATGAATACCTCAATCTACTTATTCTGTCAATGAAAATGTCGAACAGAGCGCTTCCCCCCCCCCCCTTCCAGATATAGAACTGTAATCAATAATCTAATGTCAGAGTTTCTAATGAAAACAGTTTTATAAAAGACTACAAACAAGTTTCTACGTTTTTTAATTAATCAAATAAATGAGTTGCATCCATTGATTCTGCATCACCTTGGGTTAGAGCAGTACTACTTTAGATACAATAATAATCTATAACGAAGAGGACTAAAGGAATATAATGTAGTATATTAGTTACTCAAGACTGTGAAGTAGTATTTTTTGAAAAGCAATTTTTAAACGTTTAGTAAAATGAAAGTGTTAATTATATTATACAACTGATCATTATAAGTTTACGTTGATTGAATAAAAAGGAAGTTTTCTATACAACCTAATACATACATTAGTATATAGATCTTCGCAGATACATATCTAAATACTATGTTCACACTAGCTCTTTAGATTGAATATCGCAAATCATAGAATGTTCTACTTACTGATTGCTTTTCAATGAAATACTACTAAATTGTACAAATTTTTATATAAAGCACTTATAACAACGTTCTGAAGAAAAGCAAAAAAGAATGACTCAATATCAAGTTTTTAATGAATTCATAAGAATTACTAATTGTATTGAGAAAATCTTATTTCATACTCTTTTTCACTTGATAACAATAAATATCATTTTTATATTGCATTGTTGCTGTTATCGTCGTCATTGAAGAATAATATAATATTTTCTAGGTAATATAGATAGTACTTGACAAAAGACATCAAAGATTTTTTACTTATATTACTTATTTTCGTACTATTACAGTGACATGAATACGTAGATGTTCCAGATTGTTCAACGAGGCAAACCTCGTTCGTTCGTTTTTTCTTACTTGTTACAGTTAATATATCTTCTCTGTATTTTCTTTTTTGAGACGTTGATGTATCGTGAAATCAAAAGGAATATATATATTCTGACTATATGCAGTATTCCATTTAGAAATTTTCATGTACCCAAGCATAATAACTTGCAAACATGAGAGAAATACTGAGTATCAATAAAAAAATGGTTCAAAGTCAGATCTTATCAGTTAGAATATTTCCACAAATTCGATCAAAGTTAAACACCATCTACTGATCATTTTCAATCACTGTCCTGACTTGAAAAACCGTCGAAAGTCTAGTACATCTTAGAGAGCAGAAGTAACTGCTTAACTACTTGAAATATAATCTCTTTAAGAGTTTTTAAGAACTCCCGCCAGTGTATGATAGTTAGAATTCTTCATTTATCGAAGATTTTCATCTGGCGTAAAACAAATGAAAAATCATTTTTTTCCCAGTAGTAACTTTACTTAAAGAAGTTGTTGTATGAGTGAACTGAACATCGAAATCGTAACATCCTGTATTCCCCAAGCATATCTCAGACACGCCCTAAGGTTGAACAATATCACTAAGAGAACACCTAAATGGCTGTCCATTCGAGTTTAGAATCTATTCGTAAGTCACAAATATAATGTTGAAAAATTTGAAGCTCCACTCTATGATATCTCAAACGATATGATTTATGATGACGAAATTTTCCTTACTCAGAAAATTCAAAGTTTCGTCTATTTTCTGACTTTTCTTGTAATTCTTTTCGGATGATATCAATTTTTTTATCGATATCTTAGTCTTAGACTCCATGTAGAGATTGGCTGATCATAATTTATGTGTGTTTTTAGATTATACATGTTATCGCTAGATTTTTAGCAAATTTGAATTCGAAAGTAATTTTTTCACTGCAACTTCATCAGTCATGCACCTTACATCGCCAATATATTGATACTGATTGAAGTATTAAATAATTGAGTGATTCACGTGAAGAATCGCATCAAGGGCACTATTAAGAAAAACCAAAATAAATGTATCGTTCATAAAACAGGACGATTTTTGAGCTCATCATTTTCTAGTGTGCCTAATATACTGATACAGTCGAAACTATCCTCATGCCATTTAATGAATAGATTTCTACTACTGGCATTATTCTCGAATAAGTTTCTTACCACAAAAAAGCTAAAATAAATTCGATAGATGAAGAAACGTGTGTAATCGAGCGTTCTCGATTAGACTTAATTTAAGTTAGAATACAAAACACTATTTACTTGTTTTGTCCACTGATTCTCCTTTTACCTTCGAAGTAAGGCTAATATAAGCGATTCTTTTCTGTGTGTTTACTTGCTTGGCTTTCTTCCCTTATTTTTATTTACTATGAAACATGTTATCGGCAATGCATTCATATAGAATGTACACGAGTCGAAAGAAACGATTTACTTCAATGATTCTCCCTCGATGAATCATTCATATCATTTCAATCTAATAGATTGAGATACATTAAACATTATGAAAAAGTAAAACTAGTATATATGTAGTATCAATATGGTTTTCAATTTAATATGTACAATGCATAATATTCATCTACATACATATATAAATAAAAGGTACCAAAGCAAAAAATTGAGTATAATTCTTCGCATAAACAGTTGATGTCTACGGAGTTTTTATAGCAAGCGAATGTTTTTCTCTAAGTATATGTCGATAATTTTCGTTTTAAACTTAATTTTGTACTACGCAAACAATGAAAGGCATACAACTTAACAGTTTGATGTTCTGATAAAAATCAATTTACGCAAAATATGTGTATTTTGAATAATTCAATAGTCATATCATGATTCAAATGGGTCAGCATAAGGTTGATATTGACGTTGACAGTTTTCGATGATAAACGCTTATTCGTTTTAGGTCGTTTCAAATACCTTGAGAAATCCTGATATGAGTGTATGAGTAACTTAAAAATATAGACTTCGTTGCTTACGTCTAAAAATTCACTGAATTAGTAAACCTCTAGAGATGTTTCGAGCTATTTTTAAACGTCTTCAGGTTAGGTAGTCGAAATAATTCTTACAAATCTCTTTTAAAAGTTTTCAGACACGAAAATGCATCAACTCAGTTCATAGCAAAAATCAACTTCTATCAATAATCAAATTCAATTTAATACAAAACGAATCTGCTGCCACAACTCCTGAGAGATCAGAATAACAAACATGATGTAACTCTGCTGTTCCTAATATCTTAGAAATAAATCTTTTCAATGTGTAGTAGAGCATATTTCTTCATTATCGCTTATGCACCAGTGAAGACTTCAGCAAAGAAATATTTCATATGGATATATCTCGCCATTATATGCTAGTTACGCATGGTCTTGGATAGTCGTTTATAGTGATCTCTCATGATCTATGCATGAAGAAAGGCAGAGAGGAAGGGTACAGATTTCTATTCTATAAAATAGAGCGTTTCTTTCGGAGCGTGTTTCATCAAATAGGCAAGTCGATTCTATGAAATGTGCAATTATCTTCTATACTATTATGGAAATGAAAGAAAATGGTGACTAGATTCTTACCCTTTTTCATCGACCATTCAGAAAGACGCGTAACCAGCCCTCACAATAGAGTCCGATGAATTCCACAAGTCAATGAAAGCAAAGATATCCCTTTTGAAATATTTGCATACCTACTGTCCAAACATAAAAATCTTCAGAAAATTTACTCGTATTCAGTGATGAAAAGTCGTGCATTAAGCCGAATATTAAAGCCAACTTTACTGAAGCCATCAATATACCTGTGAATATATATATCCTAGACTATGGTACACAGTGCATTTGGGCATCTCACAAGCTTCACTCGAATCGTAGGAGCTGAATTTTCAATTCTGATAGAGTTCATTGATTATCTTCTTAGAAAGAATAGTTGATCTTAATTGAAGTATGTTTCATGGTGATTTTGGTAAAATGAAATGTTGAATTCTGATCCATGACAGTCTATGTAACGAGAGGGAGAGAGAGTATCAAAAAAAGAAAGATAGTAGTAGGAATGATGGAAGCAAATATCTCGAGGCAGCATAACATAGAATGTACTGAATAATTGTATAAAATGAGAGTAATTCAACCATTAGCTAGTCAACTATTACTTTGAATATGATCAATTCTAAGACAAACTTCGACTAATTATCTAATCAATATGATATTATGCAGTAAAAATTTTCTGTTCTTCCGTAGGTTTCAACAGTAAGATATTATGATATTCTTTGTGAAATTTGTAGTTAATAAAAACTACTATGTTAGAATAATAATGGATGGTGTGTTGATGGATAGGACAGTGAAGCGGATCAATTTTGAAAACACTTTGTGTATGGAGTTTTACCGAGATATTTAACAAACGAAAAAGTTTGACTCACTTTATCTCATCCTTTAACGTGGCGAGACATCAATATGTTCATACTTTGGGACACAAATCGCCAGCAGTATTGATTCATGTCCCTCACCGCTCCGTATACAAGATTATTCAACGACAGTATACAACTATGAACGAGATATTAATTTGACTGAATAATCGGTGAAAAATCCTATACGATTGAAGCAATATCGAATTTATCGTTAACCGTGCGATGTGCCCTCAACCTTTTTAAAATAAAATCTCGATGTTCATTATCTGTTTTATGTTTGAAGTAGCATACAAAGCATGAGGTTGATTATTTGTCTGTAATATCACTGAATCAGATCACAGTTTACAATTAGAACATATTATTTATACATATACATATACGTATACCATATCGATAGCACCATTATCTATTATTGTTGATACCACAATAAAAATTTTGATGCGCAAATAGCAGAGAAACTGAGCTTTTAGAAATGGAAAAACTTCACGTCTTTTAAAGAAAACTTTGGAATGATGTAGAATGTTCACCAATCATAAAACTCTTGTTGTTATTATCGTTTATCATAATTTTTCATTCCTAAACGATAGTCTAGCAATGAATGTGACGTCTGTTGTTTTAGTTTGCTTGAAAACTGTGCCTCATAATTATTTCATTCCTTTCCACCTGTTTTCCTATGCAGAATAACTGAAATGAGAAAGCACTACTCTTGTCATTTTTTATCCGCCTATTGCATCGCATTACTTATATCGTACGATCTGCTCTGCTGTAATCTATAGCAACTCATTGTATGTGATTCCTCCATATTTTTAATTGGTTCTATTCTAGTGCTAAAACCTAGCCACATATGAACTACATAGAAAATACATCTTCTAATTGAACAGATCGAATGTATATTACAACCAAAATTTTTTAATTTATTTACACGAGTTATTATTATTTTTATCATTCTTTTCCTTTTGTTTTGTTGGTAATTTTCTAATTTGTTTTCTTCTTTAATTTTTTATTCTCTAAACGCTTTATTTAGATCAGAAAAAAAAATATGAATAACATTGGAAACATCACTGCGTTATGTTTTTTAGCAAATGTGACAGTCTGCTCATAAATGAACACATGAACACGGTATGCTAATCAATAACTTCCACTTAAGAAAGTGTTCACTGTAAACATCATTTAAATTCTAAAGAATGACATTGTAGTTTATAATTGTAAGCGTACGTTGAATTCACCAAGAGACAAAAATCAATAAAAATATCCTAATCAGTACCATGGAATCTTGTCGTTTACATCAAAATTTATCGTATTCATGTGTCGAAGAACGATTCATTCGTATGATTCATTATAATATTTTCTTACTATGGCCAGAAACGTGATGTGAGAAACGTAATCGTTTGAAAGAATGAAATTCATTAGAATATCTGCTCATCAGATTATTTGGTTTAGTTAATTAAACTGAAATTAGCGAGATTGAATATTCTTTCGAACATAAGTCAATAGCACAGTAAGAAAGATGACAGATTCTAGCTAGATCTTATAAATATATGTAAAAAATTATTCAGCCCTTCTTCTTTAATCAAATGTCGGAGTAAGACTGAAAAGGAAAAATGTTGAAAATGCAATCATCTAGCTTACAAGGAATTCTTTTGGTAAAATTTATTCTATTCATTTATATTTCTACATTAGTTTTTATGACTTCAATCTTCAAGTGCAAACATTAATTGAATCGTTGATTTTAACGAATTTTAATACTAACTATTAAGTTACACCAACATGAATATGAATAAGTATCTGTTTCTTAAAGCTCTCGTTACAGTATTCAAATTCGGTGGGACTGCTAAGTTTCTGTGCATTATTTCTCATACACATTCGCATTCGCATGTGAATCCCATCCATAACATTTATTTTAGATTGCTCTTCTTGTAGTTGTTAGTGACAATGTAATTAGAAGATTGATTTCACTTCTTTTTTACCTCGTCTTGTCATTCAAATAAGTGCCCATCACCTAATGCAAGAAATCTAATAGGTTAGTATAGTTACCATTTTCTTGATTAATTGAGGAGACAACATCAATAACTCAGATGAGAGTAGTCAAGAGAGATACTAAAGTTTACTCGTGACGGGTTTTTTCTCAGCTACACATCTCTATGACTACTGCTGACACCGTAACAGGTGCAATGAAGAAGGAATGCGCATAGTTTATTTCTTTATCATAATATATTTACTTTGAGTGATACTTGTCAGTTTCTGAGAAATTCTGAATAACAAGTAAGTTATTAAATTCTCGATAAAACTATCCTCATGCATCTATCGTGAGTTAATAGAAAACTGGAATCGAAAAACTAGTTCGAGTGTTCTTTGGTGAACTTTCCTTTCTGCACAATTATGCGTATCATCAAAAGGTTAGAATCTGAATAAGATGATTCATTCAAATAAATTTGTGAGGAAGTTTTTGCAGAAACATGGAAAAGTTCGTGTTGTTAAGACTTGTATGTACTTCGTTAGAAGTCGTTTTAAAGTTCATGAGTCTCTATGATGTTTCCTTATGCTGTGTTCTAGATTTTTTCATACTTTTCTAGTGTTCGCTAGGAACCTCTCAAACGATTCTTGATATCTTGACTCGAAATAGGCATCTTCATGATGAAAGTCACGAGTTCAATTGAATACTATTTTCCGACTCAGAGGGGTGACCCCCGCTCAGTTGACCTTGACTTACTCCGATTTCGAAAATTTTACTAGATCATTTTTAAGTTTGGTAAACTTATTTTAAAAAGAAGTTTACTCCAATTTCGGAGAAATCTGATGGATAACTTTCTCCGATTTTGGAGAATGTCCCTACATACTTTTCTCCGGTTTTGGGGAACTAATATATAATTCTTCTCAATGTTGGAGAAAGCCAAGCGCGAAACAGCTGATTTTTTCGACTTAAAATCAAAACAATCAAAAAATTAGTGAGTCGATTACAACAATAAAATTTTGTTTTCTTGCTCTTCCAAATATCAATCTAGGGTGACACAGCTTAAATCGAATTTTCCTGATTTCTGTGATTTTTTGAGTAAAATCAATTGATTTAAGTCTGAAAAATCAGAAATGAGCTGTTTTTCTCCTTACGGAAAGCTATCTGATAGTTTTCTCCGATTTTAGGGTTGACCCCTCCCCCTGCTATAACCCTTTCGCGCCGCCCCTGTTCCGACTGAATCTTGATAGTTTATGATTCTTGTAAAATCTTCTATCAGCTCTGCGATTAATAACATCGACAATCCTTGTTATCTTTTCTATGAATGCTCTTGTGTAGAATGTTGTTCGCACAGTTGATTATACTCACAAACATAGCTCTGCGATGGCACTCATTAGGTTTTTACACGATTCATGAAACTGATAACGTCTTCAAGATCATATTTTAATCATCGACTTGAAGAATTTTTGAAATAGCTTACGACTTTTGTATAGTTATTCTACTGTGCCTTGCATCATCCTAACTCAACTACTTTCCATATTCTAGCTGTTTTCTTATGCACAAATCCTTAGAGTGAAACACAACTGTAGTTGCAATACTATAACTAGACCATAAAATTTCATTGATCCAAATATTCGGAATATATCAATTTTATTTGTTCTGGGGTAGATGTTGCTGAAAAGAAGATACGGCAAGAAATCTACGTATAGATCAAACAGGCAAACTGTATTTCATTCAAGGCTAAACATGTTTTAGCGTACACAGATGCTGACTCGTTAGCTCATTAACTATCGAATTCATCTGTTTCTTCTAGGGCTAACATCGAAAAATAATAAATTCATAAGAAAGATTGTACTAAAGTAAAGATTCTCAACATGGTAAAATTGCTAGCTTCTCTCACCCTGTTATACTATTTGTTCTTCTTCTGCAATTGTGGCACACTACCAGCTACACAACTAACTGAACAAACACTTATAACAAATTTGTTGAATGGATACAATAAAAACATTCGACCAGATGATCAAGTATCTGTTGATATTACTGCCTCTTTACAACAAATCGTAGCTATAGATGAAAAACAGCAAATCATGACATCAAGTTCATTTATTTCACAAACATGGTTCGATGATCGTTTGTCATGGAAGCCAGATACGTCAAATACAAGTATTACCGTGGTTATGCTTCCGGTTAAAAGTTTATGGATACCAGACACGATGATATTGAATTCAGCAGATACAAGTGGTTATTTCACTATTAGTGATTATAGTTTAGCATCTGTTCTATATACAGGTCAAGTATATATGATATTACCAGCATTAACGGTGCGAACAAGATGTAGTCTTGAAGCTCGAAATTTTCCATTCGATAAACAAATTTGCACCATAAATTTAACATCATGGAGTCAAGGATACGATAGAATTATATATACAGAAAATAAAAGTTTACTCATCGATACAAGTGGATATAGTGAACATCCTCTATGGGCATTGAGTCGAACTGATTTGGTTATTATTAATACAGCTGATCGAGCACCATTTGAAGATACTTACAATGCTGTCATATCAATACAACTGTATCTACGTAGAAAACCATTATATTTTATTGTGAATGGTATATTTGCATGTTTAGTTTTAAATGTTGTCACGCTATTATCATTCGGATTACCTTTCATACCTCAGATTGCTCTATGTAAGAATATGTTCTTTTCAAGAATAGTATATGAAAATTTTATGATACATATTCAATTTATATTTTTAGGTATGACATGTTTTATGACATATTCAGTTTATTCTCTAAATTTTTCCAGTTTATTTCCACAACAATCACAATATCTGATGATGATTACATTATATTTTTTACTATCAATTATTTGGACATTAATATCGATGGCATGGTTTATTTTATACAGTTATTTTACAACAAAAGCCGAAATGCCTACAGCACTCTATGGCGTGTGTGGAGTGTTGCAAAGAATGCATTTCTATTGTTGTGGTTCATTGAAAAATCAAAATAACAAGAGACAGCAAAAGAAGGATTTTATCGTTGGAGGTGATGCGATAAGAAAGTCTAATGACAAAGAATGCATAACGGCAATCAACAAACAGGATATGAAATATATTTCTCCTCAGAAACTCTCGATTTTAGACGTTCAAAGATATAACAAAGTTGAAAGCATCCAAAACGTCCCGGAAATATTTGTTGAAAACATGGAAAGTAATGAAACAAGTCCAAATGAAATTCGGTCCGTTAACACAGCAACATGTACCAGACTTGAAGAAAGAAATCAGGCAGTAAAACCGAAATGCAACTTCTGCAATAGATGTGGACGATGTCAAACTGATATTGATAAAGAAAAGGCTAAAGGACAAAATAAAAAAGACATCGAAGCTAAATGCAATGTCTTGAATTACTTTGTTTGTTTTGGTCTATTTTCATTCATGTTGATTGCTAATATGGCTCTATGGATGTCAATGTCAAAATGACATACTATAATAGACTTCATTGATGAAAGTATTCTTTTTTTTTCTTCAACTTTTACTCGAATTAAAACAATAATTATCGCACATTTTTGAAGACACAATAAAACATGATTTAACTGCTTTCAATAATTGTTTCACACCTTCACAATGAAGAGACTTGCGACAAATGATTTTATGCTGGAAAAGGGTTTGTATTTAACAAATTTTTGGGCAGTGCCGGCAAGTGCAGTTTGATAATATCTTGCCAAAGATCAATACAGTATTTAATAAAAAAAGACCTATGCTTGTTCGAATGTATACTGTATACTGATAGAACAATACACGGTAAACATACGAGACATTCAACCCAAGATTGCGATTCGTTAAAGACAAACTATAAAAAAAAGTTGATCAGATTATTAAAAAAATTAGAACCAGTCTTCAAAGAACGTACGAGAGAAAATGTGCATGGTGGAATGATTCACAGTTACATCCTCTTAGAAAGATCCAATCTTGATTCTACTAAAAATCATTAGAGTGAATTGCTGAGGATTCATTCAAAATTTAATCGATTTTCACATACCATATGATCTGAATTCTAATAAAGCGAATGTTTGATCTTTGCGATGGATATAATATCCAAATGATCTTGGTAGCGCTCGATTGACGAAAATTTAGTGTACAAGAATTTCATGCAAGGATAACACAATCTACATTAACATTTTGTTTTTTAATTTCATTGGAAGTGCTACATATAAATTAGACCCGATGAGAATAAGTAGAATTCTAAAAATCGGCGATTCTATCTTGTTGCTGATCTGATTTATTTCTCAATAATCGACAATTCGAAATTATAGAACGCTTTTCTGAATCTCGATGGCATGTTTTAATGAGATCCACTAACAATTGTAGAAAATAAATGGTTGAATATCTAACACGATACACGTAAAGAGTATATCACTATCTTCATTCGTCTATGCTAAGCTGTTCAATTGATTGCAACTCAATGATCTCGATTGCAATACAATCTTGAATTATTGAGAAAAAAGGAATTATTTTTAATGAATAGTGATATGAGAAAGTTGGGTCGCCACAAGTGAACCAAAGTCTATACGATCATTTCATACAGAATTTATGACTCAATCACATGAAATATTCATGTTTTACAGTACTCCAACTGATTGATGCTTGTCTCTTCACTTCGGCTCGATGTTTGTCTTTTGAAAGATTATGAATCAAAACCGAATCCCACCATGAATTACATAAATTTTTCGATTTAGTTTAGAAAAAAATTCTGAATTCATGAATGGATTTAAAGGATCGTCTTGAAAGAAAGAAAAGCTGATATAACAGGAAAATCATTTCTATGGTCAATGAATTCACAGGGAAGAAATTTCAAACTCAAAGAGTAAATCATAATCGAGATTCACTTTTTATCTTTTCGATGAAACATTAAGAAACAAATTTTCCCTCCAGCGTTTTTGTAGTATATTGTTCTTTTCAGTATTAATGAAATCCTTCGTAACATCGACTTCGGAATCTTCTAATTTTGAAAATTAGCATTTTATTATGCTATTCTGTTGAAAGTATTTTAAATAGATCAACAATTAAAAATGGAACAAATATAGTTACAATGGTAAAAGAAGTCATAGACTAGTAGTTTGTCATTTCCAAGATGGAAAATTCAAAAGTAATGATAACATTAGATAAATAGATCTGAGACAATCCAAAAAAATCCTTGTATGAATAGATCATGTTATTTTATTTATAATATCCACTTTATATCAATAGAGATTACCTAAGGAGCTCAATTAGTGAAAGCATTAGTAAAAAAATTATTATGATTAAATTTTAGATATTGAATAAATTATAACGACGATAACTAATAAGGAAAATGCTTTTAAAATGTCTAAAAATCAATTCGATAAAAAGAGGCATCTACTAAGTATTATTTTGATATGAGAATAACGAAAGAAAGGTGAACTGTAGACTCGAGTTGGCTCATGATGAGTTCGAGCTTGGTTCACTTTCAACATTATGATTATATTCTCAGTTGAACTTCTTCATGAAATATATTTGATACAAATACTAGTACCTCAGTTTTCCTATACCTCTTAATTGATGTTTGCGAGAAAATTTCATATGATCTCTCCAGAGAGAATCTATGCATTGTTGTTAGACTGCACGAGTATGTTTTACAAGAATAGATTCGATCCACTACCTGATAGTTTATGCAGATCGATGAAATTTTTCTCTAAAAAAAGTAATTTCATGACTTCAGAGAACAGGATATCTCATGAAATTTCTGCTAAATGACTTCATGTTCTAAATTGTGACTTTTTAGGATGAAAATGAATTTCTTATTCTATAGCTCCCACACATTTCCATCAATTGTAAATGTTTCAATTACATCAATTCCCCTGAGATTGCATGAGAATAATAAATTCTATAAAGTATTTCGTTTCGATTAATTTCAGATGCAGTTGGCATTTTACTATGATTTGATGTCACAGCCCTGTCGGGCTCTTTATATATTCTTGAAAATGGCTCGTATTCCGTATCAAGCTAAACAACTTGCACTAAGAAAAGGTGAACATATGACTGATGAATATGCTCAAATAAATCCGTTTAAAAAAGTACCAGCCATAAATGATCATGGTTTTGTTCTCACAGAAAGGTAGCAGGAAATTGAACCTTTAGAGACAAGAAATAAAAAATACTCCTACATATTTTCTAGTGTTGCAATATTCCAATATCTTTGTAATAAGCATAAACAACATGATTGGTATCCAACGGAGTTACACAAACGAGCCTATGTCGATGAATACACTCATTGGCAACACTTAAATTTACGTGCAAGCGGATCAATGCTGTTTCAAACAAAAGTAATGCGCAACAGTCGAATCATTAATCATAGATATGATTATTCATGAAATTTCTTTGTTTCATTCTAGGTTATGATACCACAGATTAAAAAACAGGCACCAAATCAACATGCATTAGAAAAATGGCTTAAAAAATGGGAAGAATCAACTGACTGTCTCGAAAATGCTTGGCTTAGTCGATCAGCTTATTTAGCTGGTAGTCGTATAACATTTGCTGATTTACTTGGTACAGTTTTATTTCGTCATCATAGTTTACTCATAGAGTTCGAAATTATGTTTAATAGGTGTTTGTGAAATGATGCAACCGGTAGCAGCTGGTTATAATTTGGATGTTCAAAGATTTCCTCGTGTTCACGAATGGATGGAACGTGTTAAGAAAGATACTCAGCCACATTTCGATGAAGCACATGTTATTACATCACGATTACGAGAAAAAGTTTCAAAAGAAGAAAAACAAAAGGCTTAAATAATCACAAACATTTGAACGATTTTATACTACCTTCATATATTTTATCTTTAGTTCATTTTGATAGGGAGACACATTTTCTTTTTCTTAACTTTACTTTGTGATTCACAAATAGAAAAATAACTGTCATCGAAACTATTCTAATTTGATGTTCTACGATTAGTGTTTTGACAACTGCAGCAAGTTGATCTAATGAACGGTGCAAAACTTCTGCTACATATTTATTTTTGATATTGCTTCATATTGGAATATCATGGCAAGTTGATTGTATTTTTGTTAGACAGAATAGAATGTCTAATAAAAGAAACCTTGTGAAG